>JAUMHA010356236.1:0-14031 GCA_032359765.1 Saxidomus gigantea | reverse complement strand
GACAAGTAATACAAGGTCAGGTTATTGTGGAGCTGAACGATGATATGAAAATGAGAGGTAGGTGTTTACATGTTAAATGGACACTCAGTCAAGTCAAGTAATATCTGTTTAAGGAATGTCGGATGTTTTAACAATATAACATAAGCTCTGTAGTTTGTATAGTACTTTTGACCAAAAAAGTAGACACTATCTTGTGGAGGCAACTTGTCCAACAGTTTTTTGTAGCTTGGTACAGTACTACACATGTGCAGATGTGTATGAAGTGAAACATTTGTCAATGTCACAAAATACTGTCAGGGTAAAGGCCCTCAGTTTTTTTTTAGATTATGTTGTGTTACACAGTCTAGTGGACATAAAAAACAATTATGTCCTTCAGTTTTGCACCAGTTTTGCTGCCTCCCTTGGAAAGTCACATAAGGCAGTCTAGACTGTATACTGCATGCAAGTACATGATACATGCTAAAAAATTACACGTATAAAAGTGTACAAATGTTTAATTAACACATATTAGATATGATGTCAGTAAAAAAGTCTATAAACACAGTTAAATGTAAACAGGTAAGCAAAATATATTGGCCAATCTTATACCTAAATACCTTGATATATTTAAGAAATGTAGAAAACAAGAGCTGTTTGTAGAACACGAATGCCCCCCTTGATGCAATCAGTAATGTGGAAAAAGTTGAACTGTACAAGGTAAAATATTTGTTTGAAATTGAGTCGGGAGTTCCCTGATTTGATTGATACCTTTGAAAACTTAAGTGAAGTTTAAAATGAATCCTCTTAACAAGCTACTGAGAAATCAAACAAAAGTTACTTGCACACAAAAATATAACCTGTGCTGCGCTGCAATGTGAATCCTAGGGCACCATCGAGGGCCTTTCCTTACTCTTCAACTAGTCCAGCTTAAAGAAGTGCATTAATGCCAGGATTTGTATATACATTTTTGCCCTTATTTTGAATCACTGAAATAGTTTGCACTGAAACCAGTGGAAGTGATGACAAGGTCATTTTTTTTAAAAAACAGCACCTTGTTGAACATTGATCATTTAAGTGATTGTGTCATTTTTATTATGCTCCCATCGAAGTAGAGGGGTATATTGGTTTGCAGATGACGGTCAGTCCGTCTACCAAGAGGTTTCCTGATGGTTACTCGAGAATGCTTGGGCCTAGGATCTTGAAACTTGATGTGTTGGTTGGTCATGACCAGCAGATGACCGCTATTGATTTTGAGGTCAGTAGGTCAAAGTCACAGTGACCCGGAATAGTAAAACTGTTTTCAGACGATAACTTGCGAACCCGTCGACCTAGCATTTTGAAAATTAATGTGGAGGTTGGGCATGACCAAATATATTGATTCTGTTCATCAAAATATTGACATCCAATTCTTACTTAATTTGTCTGTTACCACCAAACCTGTGTAACTGTTCCTGTATTACGGAAAGGTCGTATATAATGTTGTTACAACAACCCTTTTTCCATAATTACATTTATTGTCATATGTAGTATTATAGTTGATATTTTCACTAACCTTGGAAATAAAATGTTTGAATTAAAATCACGTTATCTATTAAAATTTAATGTTACTGCATGAATTATGTTTCAAACTGAAAGAAGTATTCATACACCAGAATTATCTTAGTCCAGATTTACTGGACTCATACCAGTACCTTTATTAATACAGTACAACCTCTGCAGAGCAACACCCTTTGGAAGACAAAGATTTTGGTTGTTGTTGAGAGGTGTTGCTCTAGAGAGGTTAAATTTATAATGAAGCCTTACTTTGGGAAAAATTTAAACTGTTGTTGTAAAGAGGTAATTGCTCTACAGAGGGCCGCTCTGCGGAGGTTACACTGTACATCAATTTCTAAAAACTCTGTAAAACTAAATAACTTAACCTGTAAAATTAGTCTCAACAGAAAGAATCTTATAATTTGTATATTTAAAAACAAAGAGAAATTATAACAAGACACTCCTCCAACTTGAATGTTTTTTAGTTGTTTCAGTTAATTAACTGATGCAAACGTTTAAATGTCTACGAAGGGGCACCTGTAGGTGGATGGTTCAACCAATCGTAATATGTGTAAGAAGGAGCAAAACTCATATTTCCAGCAGCATTTTTGTCGTCATCATCAGTTGTATCAACCTTTCCTAACACACATTCTTGATAAGACGGTGGCGCTATAAAAGTAAATCATAAATTAGATTTAACATTATTTTTCACACAAATTATTAGGTATTTTAGCAGAAGATGTTGACTGGTGGTCTTTATTCACGGTTGTTTCCAGCAGAACTAAATAGGGTAGCTTTTTGTCCCTGCCAGTCTTTATTGGTAGGATTGTCTTTATTCGGAGGTGGTCTTTCACACAATAAAAATATGTCCTATTCTACCAGTATTAAACATACAGTGAAACTTGTGTTAACGACCACCTATCAATTAAGACCATTTAGTGAATAAGGACAGGTAGGGACAAAATGGTGCACCATTTAACTATTGTTGGAACATCTGTGAATAAAGACTACCTGTCAAAGTGGACAGCCTTAGTTTCTTCCAGCCAGTGATCTTTGTTTACAGGTTATACTGTATTTGAGAACTTGAGTAATTGATGCAAATCATGGTAACTGGGAATTATGATTAATGGAAAGAGAAATTATTAAAACAACACATATCCCATGGGAGTCGAAGTCTGCAAAAAGTGTAAAATATCCATGTACCTGGTTAGACAACAATATGAACGGAATATCTATTTAAGTAAATCTGATAACTCACGCAGATCAAAATTGACGGGAGCACTGAATCCCATTGGTTGATTTGTGATGGTTCCCGGCTGTATCTGTGGCATGTATTGATTAACAACTGACTGCAGAGGTATGCTTCCGATGATTATTGGTAATGGCAGCTTCAGATCAAATGGTGTGTCCATAACATCAACTGCTAGCTGAAACCATAATACTTTAATGCATGATCTCTCTATTTATCTTATAAAACTACATTTTTAAATAAATGAAAATCAAATACTAGCAGACTGGTTGCAATTACTTACTCACAGACTTGTTTTGTTTAATTAAATTCTATTTCAGATTAGCAATTAAATCAATATCGCATTTACGTGTTCAGAAGTTGGACATATTTTCATGGTTTCTAAAGTACACATTGTATTTTCATGCAAACAAGACAAAGCAGTTCTGATGATGACTTTAATATCTTCAAACCCCTAAATCTTGATAATAAGCCTATCTGGTAAAAAGGCCTATCAGGAAAATAAGCCTATATGAAAATAAGCCACTAATTTCTTGCTGAGGAAATGGACCTGAAAATTAGTTATTTGAAAATTATTAAAACTTTGTTACTAGAAGTTTGTTTATAATAAAATTAGCAACGAAAAAGTACTTCAAAATAAGCCAAACTGGAAAATAATCACCAAATTTTTACAGAAAAATAAAATAAGCCACGGCTTATTATCCCGATTTTAGGGTATTATCATAGTCAATTTTTAAACATAAATATGTATTTCCAGGGTTTACGCTCCAGCTATCGGACTAGGAAGTTTGACAGACAAGTTTCATTTTAATGCATGTTATTAAATCACCTGGAGGTGCTGTGCAAAAAGGTGGCGTTTCTATGGAGATGTGAGAATCCTGTGACTTTTCAATACATAGTTCTGGCTTACAAGAAATGAGTGAAAGAAATGTGTTTATATGCCATTGTTAGAACCTGTGTTAACATATTACAGAACTTACCTCAACGTAATAATCAATCTCAATAATATTGCAATGAGGTAGATAGGACGGAGGTAAGGGAGGAATTTGTATCCTCTCACCATTCCAAACGTCTGTGCCCCCGTTTGTTATAGAACCATGCTGGAGGCGGGCCACCTCATGAGTCTCTCTTTTCTTAGAACCACCATGGGTTCTGTATGTGGTTTGCTGAAAATGTAGACACATAAAGTCAGTTTACTTTCAAAATTTATAATTTTTAATTATGTTGCTAGGTAACTTTACCACAAGTTTATACCTTGGAGCATGACAACAGTTCATTAAGTAACAACTACACCAGTCAAGCAGGCCATTTTTCAATGCTTTTGTAAATTATGGGATATTTTATTGCACAGTATGTTGCATGGTTGCACCACAAATATGTTAACTAGGTAAACGTTGATAAAGGTAAATTCTAGTACATCGCTCCTACCTACCTCAAAATTAAAACACTACATGTATTACTGTCATGCATCAATGTGATTTATTTTAAAGCTACTTTTGGTTATTAATTATTCAGGACAACAGTGTCTAGCTATTATATACACAGTGAAATAATAACACAAACAAATATACCATAACAAGTTTTATTTTTGAGACGTTCACACCTTTCCCCGTCCCTTCTTGAATCTCGGCGTTACACGATATTGATTCTCCAGGAACGTAGCCTGTTCTGTCTATACGAAAGGTTGCCGTAATAGGGTCAGTCTCACAACAACAACAACAAACAGTCTTGGAGTCTGTAGACTGGGCTGGTGCCTGGCAGAAAGCAATTTTAGTAAGTTAAGTATAGACTTGTAGACTATAGGCAGGGTACCCATCCTGGTCATGTTTTATACAGAATAGATATCATAAAAACCTGCAGGCATGTCATGTCTTATTAATATGTCAGTAGTATATGTTACAACTGGTTTCTGTTATGTAACTGCATTCTAAGTGAGGCAACAAAATGGACAAAGTAAAACATTAGCTAAACACTTAATAACAAACTTTAATAACATTGTTAAATTTAAAATAGCAAAATTACACTTAACCATATCTGCAATACAAATGGTGAACATACAACATTTTAGTATCCTTTTTCAAATAATATTAAAATAGTCCATCAAGGTCATTGCTTGTACTTTCTACCAATATAATCAAACTGAATTGCTTAAAAAGTCACACCAAAGTGGACTTTTCTATACAGTGGTAATTTACTGCAATTGCATGCTGTCCAAATACTCAACATGTATTATGCTCGAAAATTATTTCAAAGTGCAAAACTGCTCCTTGTGAAAACAAGATACAGTGATAGATACTCGGGGTTTCAACCTAAACCCCCGAGTATCTGTGGCAGCAATTGATTCTGCCTTTGCGACCACTGTAGATCATGATCAGCCTGCACATCATTGTTTGCTATTCAGTCAGTAAGAGCCCTTCTGAACAATTAATGGTTCTGTCCCCATTGAAAGATTTTAGAAAATATACTGTAAATTGGGTAATGTTTACACTGATTTAATTTTCACTATTTTCGCGAATTTCCAATTTCGCCAATTTAATAATCTCTCAAAAGATTCATTTCACATAGATTTACTATTAGAAAATTCTCTTTTTGCGAATATAAAATACACGTATAAGTTTGTCTGCACACAAATCGCGAAATATTCGTCACACAAAAATTATACAATTTACAGTAGCAGGGTAAGGATTAAAAGAGATCACTAACAGCAGCGTTGGGCATGGTATTAAGGTCCAAGACCGATCCTAAGGTAAACACCATCTTGTACTCAGGATCAAACTTCCACGGTCTGTCGATGGTCGCTTTCAACCAGTAACGTACATAACAGCTGGATTTACCCTCGAATGAGCCAGGCAAATCTACCGGAAGTACGAATTGAAACGGGAAAACGTGATTGCCTGCGTGTAATGTTACATCATCACCACTGCTGGGAGCTGAAAAAGTTTTTGTTGATATACGAGTCATAGGTTCAAAACACTTCTTCATTTTAGATTATTTTTAACTAGAGCAACATAATAATTAACAGGGTCCAATCCCCTGGAATTAAGGAATTACGACTATGTCTTGTCAACCCAAAGTAATCCAGCGCAGTCTATAATCGCCAAAACACAATTATAACTTAAAAGAATTTTATATGCATTAAAATGATTTAAACTTGAACCTCCTGGTGGCGGGTTAATCTGCCTATGCAATTAATGAAGATCATGATCAGCATGCACATACAAGTAGTCTTATCATGATCTACACTGTTCACTTTTCAGTCAATATACCGATATATATATGAGCATCCATCGAACAATTGACATTGCTGTCTAAATAGCGGACAAGTCCATTTTAGAAAGGTTAAAGTAAGAACCTGCTTAAAGCAACTATCTAAAGAACACAACAAAAGTTAATGAAGTCACTTAAATCTGACTGCGATATTTTAATGTTGACTGGCTAAAGTGATAGCTTACAGTCAAGTGATATTGTACCTTCCTTTAATCTATTCATGCAAAGTTCAGTTTCAATCATTTCACATGCTTAATGTCTGTTACTAGAAAATATGTGACAGATATGCTTTTGGAGTAACATTTTATATGTGAAAGAACTGCAAAGATTTTTCTCAGTTACAGACTGGCAAAAGCAACTCTTTTATGTCCCCTACAAGCAAAAATAAATTGGGCATAATTTTAAAATGTCAACAATCTTCAAAAGTTCTACAGGAAATAAATCAGTATGATAAGTGGGTGTTATTCTAAAAGCATCCAATGCACACACACTTTCATTCTTTAACTCTTACCCTGCTATTAAATTTCTAAAATTGACTTGTCCATCTTTCAAAATGGACAGTAGTGAGTACCATTACTTGTTAACACTGGGTTCTTCTGTGAAAACTTACTTAAAGATTGAATAGCGCACAGTGGAGATCATGGTCAGACTGCATGGATATACAGGCTGATCATGATCTGCACTTGTCATAAAGGTAAAATCATTTGTCACCAACAGGATAAGAGTGAAAGGAAACAAGTACTGAATTGTTAACTAAATATAGTTTAAATACACAATCTCACCATTGCCAAAAAGTACAAGCACATCCTCCAAGTATTCTTCAGTGGCACTGTAGTTTTGACTGTTGTCTCCAGAGCCTTCCGACCAAGCAATATGACCTTTCCCGCGACATTTGACCCGTATACCTGAAGGTCACCAACAAACAAAAAAGAAACTAAATCTAGGTCCGGTTTGAATACATCATTCATTATATTCTTACCACTGCCATATAGTGTAAGCACTTTGTGGAGATATTTTTCTGAAGTGGAGTAATTATCATCCCCATCCAATATACATGACCTTTCTCTTCGCAAGAAATGTGCATGCCTGAAAAGGGTTGAAACAACAACAGGACCATCTCAAAATGTTTTTGCTGAAACAGGTGGAATTTCTTATTGTTGGATTCATGGCTTGAAAATGCTATTTTTATTTTAAACTTTACCGTAGGTTTTAGAGAAGTAATTTGGAAATTACAGAAGTATTTTGGAAATTATAAACTCTTTTTTCAGTATATGTAAAACATTGTACCCTAATTCTATTAATAATCCCTGAAAACCAATTTTGTTCATGAATTAAAAAAGTTTGAATGACATTCTAAATTTTTTATTACGTAAGTAATATGTTACGTCAGCTTTTAAAGTATAGTGTGAAATGTCATAATTCAAAAGTAACACGGAAATTGTTAAGTGGTGCTTTTTTTAGGTCCAAATGTTTGGAAAACATAAAGTCCATTAGCGTTTTAATAATAGATGATGATCCTGATATAAGAGATTCCCCTGGTGGCTATAGTCCTATGTCCTAACAGTTTTGTACTCAAAACTCGCCACTGTAGCAATTAGCTATTAGCAATTAGCAACTAGCTATTAGCAATTAGCACTGTGAAGTGCTAAAATAGCAAACTGTATAACATTTAAATAGCACGAACTTCATTAAGGTAAAAGCTCAATATGAAACCTTGTGATCATTTGGGCAACTTAAAGGGGAAACATTGAATAATCCATATGTTCCATCTGGCACGGTGGTAGAGTAGTTAAAACGGTGGTAGAGTGGTTCACATGTTGGGAATAATTGATTTTTGTTTATTTTGATTTAATTAATTTCAGAGTCATGAAATAAATCAGTTAAAGTATTAATTTTAATCTCAGATGTTACCAGTTGGTAACATTATAACTCAAAAATTATTTTGGTAAAGGGGCACTTCAGGAACATTTGGATAAAGGGTCACTTAAGGAATTTTTTGGTAGAGGGTCACTGAAGGAATATTTTTATGATTTTTTAATACAGTCAATGGCTTTAATGGAATTTAAAAAAAAAGTTTTTCCTACCGGTATGTAAAACAAATACATTATGGGATTTTTTTACCCACAAGTCATGATTTAACCAAATTTTATAGCCAAGTTCTGGCTGGACATTGCTATACTCAGCAAATATCTAAGCTCTGCAAATATCTTAGTCCTGTATTTAAGACCCTACATAACCTTTTTTACATTTTGACGTTTTCCTGTTATGTAAGGCCTGACATAACAGGAAAACGTCAAAATGTAAAAAAGGTTATGAAGGGTCTCATATATAGGACTAAGATATCTATATTATAAGCTCTAGAGGTACATTTTTTCAATTTGGTTGCCATGACAATCAATTTCTGTATGAGACAGATTTTTTAAACCACTTTTGCTGTTTGACAGAGAATAATCTAAAAAAATAGCCATGCTATGTATGATCATCAATTTTCAAAAAGCAGTTTCAAAATGGTGTCCTTTGAAGAACATGGTAGATCATCTGACACACACATGACAGAGCGTGAGTGGTCACAATATCTCACCCTAAGTAATATAGTCCTATGCTTAAGTGAGCTTAAAAGTTAACTTTAACAAATTATACATTTTATAATATATATATATATCTGTTTATGTAAATTTGTTATGCAAATTAGTTTGACTTAAATGACTTTTCAATCTACTCATCCTTTTCAACTTATTTGTATACACGTTTTGCATCTAATTCCACAATTCAAGCATGAATTGAAAGATGTCATGTAAGTTAGCCTTGAAAACAAAACAGTAAAAGTACTTTTTTTTAATGTAGTTACAATTCTATATATCTAGTTGATCTAAAAGAAATAATTTTGAAGTTTCAAATTTGTTGAAAATCTTTCTGCACTTTCAGTGCTTTGATCTTGTGTTTTATGTCTGGATTCGAGTAGATCTAACACGTTACAGCCAAACGATATCTTTGAATAACATAATTTAACAATAACATGAGTACATATTTCTCACGGATGATAGACTATGGCCTTGAAAAACATTTATTACTGTGTTACTGTACGCTACAGTACAACTGAGCGTCCCTTTAATATGTAAACTAAATACAGACACACCTACCTCTCATTTTCATATCATCGTTCAGCTCCACAATAACCTGACCTTGTATAGCTTGTCCAGAAAAATAAACAATCTGTGGATTGTTTAAGTCAATGTCTAATTTCCTTAATTTCGGCATTCTGCTAAAATTAATCCCGCTCTTCACACATCAGAATTTGTTCACCGTATCCAATTTCTACTGTTCCGAGCGGCTGAATACATTACTTTATAAGCGGAAGTGAAAATTCGTGTCCTACACAACGTATTGCAAATAGACTTATTCAATAGATTAAAGAATATACATGTACATGCAGATCTACGTAGCCTCCGACGATTATACTGAAAATGTTTATTAGTTTGCAATAAAATATGTTTAAACTAAAACCGAGTACATCGATCTATACGAGATGCACAGCTTGATTGTGCGTCGAAAAAATTGCTGGCGACTTTGTCGGAAATGGCGGGAATACTTTTCTAGCATTAACTTGTATACTCGGAGTAGATCTACTAAAGCAATTGTTCATCTATAATAGAAATGCCTGTGAATATGGACCACCTCCAAACAAAGACCACATTTGTAGCTTTCAAACAGGTTTTCAAAATATATTGTAAGCAATGAATATTCGGACATGTGAAAGACGTGACATACCCCAGCACTCTAGTAATATTAGCAATGCTTGAGGAAGACATTTGTATGTAGAGTTGAATTCTTATGGTAGGGCTGTAGGTAAATCTTGCCAGTAACAGTTAATGTTTGCTTAGATAGGTAATGTTCCAACACATATATTGTTTTATCTAAAGCTGTGATATCTGAATTATTTATGTATTCAGTTCTATGAAAGATAAAGTATATTATATTAACAAGAACTTGTGTTTTCATTTTTTCAAATGTTTACGTCAACTGTGAATGAGCAGCTTTAAAGTACACTTTTCTTGCCCATCTTCATAAACAAGGTCAGTGCTTTGGGTTAAAGATATTGGATGCCCATAGTACTGTAAATTGCTCTCTGATTCCTTGTCATAAAAAGTGCAGGGTCTTTCCATGTTCCTTTTATCACAAAGTAGATCTAAATGCACTATCAAAACATGACAAAATGCTAAATATGGCTTGTCGAAGATCACAATGTAGGTACAACTACTGTAAATAGTTTTCCAAATAAGGCTTTGGCTTATCCATAAAATTAGTAGCCAGAGCCATAAATAAGGTAAAAGGACACTACATTTTATCTAATCAGACATCATTACTGGAGCAACAAAAGCTGTGTCTTTTGTGATGTATGACATCTGATCTACCATTGCGTATGTTACAACAACTGGTCTGTCCAACTCAACAGGTAAACTTCGATTACGAGTTTGGGCAAATAATGCCATGTTTGATTGCCTGAATCGCAATCCTTGTACTTTCTGTGAAGCATTTTGTTGGTCATGAAGAAAACAAGATATACATTTGACATGTATTTTATTGAATTACTATGAACATACATACATTATAAACACAAATCAATTATATACATTACAAAAAAGGAGGTATTTTGCTCCTGTAAAGGATAAATGTATTGCTAAACAGTATCAGGAAACACTTCTGTGTATTCAGATCTTGTCATCTGATCTCAATTCTTAACCCTAAAACACTGAGTATATGAAATTCTCATGTGTACCACCAACAATTAAATAGTTTGTAATACTTAATTGTGCCAAGACTGCAACATGAATTTCTATTTGCTACTTTGACCTGCAACATGTGAGAAGACATAGTGCGACTCTAGCTAAAATTTGCTTCATTCCAAAAGATACGGAACAAACAAGTTGTACAATAGTCATATGTAAGTTGAAGTACAAATTGTTGAAAATGTATTACCCCTTTTCCGATCATGC
This sequence comes from Saxidomus gigantea, assembly GCA_032359765.1. Taxonomy (NCBI): domain Eukaryota; kingdom Metazoa; phylum Mollusca; class Bivalvia; order Venerida; family Veneridae; genus Saxidomus; species Saxidomus gigantea. The sequence goes on along the minus strand of JAUMHA010356236.1, from coordinate 3,009 downwards.
AAAATATCAAGTTCATCAGGAAAAAATATATTCAAAAGAAAGTACAGGTCTTATTTACAAACAACATAGTTTGCTGGCATACTGAAGCAGTTGACTGATTAAGGACCATTACTTTGACCTATTGCATTTAAACAATTAATGTCCACATCATCATTGGACAGGTTATAGTCTGGGACAACCCAGGGAAGCCATGGAACAGACTGTCATGACTCCTCACATGTTTCATCACTTTCAGACATCAATGTGAGATTTCCATTTTACTATATTTAAAGTATTATTTAAAATCAATACATCAACAACAACAACAACAACCATCATCACCTTTACCAGTAGAAAACTTCATCTTCAATTTATCACCGATTATGTCACCAATCAGTAGCACAGAAACACACTTGTAGATGAATATGGTCAATTCAGTGAGAACAATGAACAGATCATCTCTTGGATCCATATATGGCATTTTCCAAGCAGATAAATCATAAATACAACACAACTTGAACATACTAGAGAAAACAATCAATTCTTGGCAGCCTGCCAAAGAAATTACAGTCCAACCTCTCTAAACAACACCTCCAAAGAGCAAAAACCTCTCTACAAAGACAGATGTTTTATTTCCCAAAGCAGTTGTATCTGAACAAATTAACCTCCTTAGAGCAACAACCTTGATGCTAGTCTGGAGTTCCTTCCCCTTATTACTATCATAGGAAGTCGGGAACCAGACTACCTTGATGTTCCCTGTGGTGTTGTTGTAGAGAGGTTATACTGTAGTAACTTTTAACATCTGATGTCACAAACTGAATTCACTTTTTTAGTACCTTATAGATCACATTTTATGTTTATTTTTTATCCCGATTAAGGTCCGTGCTTGACCGAAACCGGTCGTTTAATAAATTATAGTCTACCATCTTCTGGTGTTTGATGTGTTGTTCCATTAATAAAGCAGTAAATGGAAAGAACCTTGGACCTGATCAGCTGTGGGTATGTAGTGGTAATGCTGTTCGAACAAAACAAGAGTTGTTAAAACAGGAGTATAAAATACTTTGTATTTGTTTAAATGACCAACTGACAGTGCTATATCACAATGCAACAAAATATGAACTTACAAAAGTTATCAGTATATCAAAAATATTTTCACATTAAAACAGTACAGTCTGGACTGCCATAGCAACCCCCTGTTACTAATATTCCATGTCTTCTGCATTTTCTTAAATAGTATTTATATATTCTCTGTTGTGAAACAAATTCATACAACTTAAACAGTTATATTACCCTTCAAAATGGCCGTATGAAATACTTGTCAAAAATGAAGCTTAATAAAGTAGATGCTTTGAACGAATGTAAGTAATGAGTTGTGTTGAGTTATCTCTATTATTGACAAATATTAATGAAACTAGAAAGGATAGATTTTCAGTTTGTGACAAAGATAGTCACTAAAAACTTTTACAGAAATTATTCTCTATAATCAGTGGGAATGGAACTACATGGATACAGATTCATATAATGCTGGTTAAAACTATGGCCATGTTCATTATTTTTGGAATAAAAGTCAGTGATTAATGTCTTCTTTAAAATAATGATGGCGAGACTGAATGGTAATATCACTTTAATCACTCTTGAGACTCACTCCATATGGAATCAACCTCGAAGATAGAGAGGCAATGTAGAATTATTGTGTATGGTGGGGATAAAAAACTAGGACTGTTCTGTTCCCAACATCAATTATCATTATCTTCTTGGTCAGGTTTTTTTTGTTGTTTTCAGTAAAATGATAGTGAGTATCGATCCTTGTTGTCGACTGAAGTTTATATGCCAATGAGGGATAAGGTTTTACTCCTTAAGAAAACTGTGACAAAGTAGAAGAAAACAAGTTGATGGGTTATTGACAAAATACAAAGTCCCCAACCAAATATGACGGGATGAGATGAATATATGACTAAAGTTTAATGAAAATCTTTCAAGGGGTTTGGGAGATATAGTCACAAGACCTTTGATCCCAAGAGTGGCCTTGACCCTTTTCATCATGATCTGATTAACATTTGACCAAAGTTTAATAACAATTCTTCAAAGGTTTAAAGCTGCTCACTCTCAGATTTTGGTGAAAAAATAAAGTTCCCTAAACTCTCTGAAAATAACGTATTTTAGAATGAATAGTCATATAAACAGTTCCCAGTATAAATTCCTGGCGAGTATATCTGTATATTTGAAATCATACACTCCCAATTAATGAAGCGTTATAAACACTTCCAAATTTCTGATAAAACATATAGCGTAATGGTGCCATTAGACCGAACCCCACCAACATTTTCAATGGAATTTTGCAAATGCTACCTAGATTTTTACGTTTGTTGTTGATTCTTGCACTTACTTTTACACTTTATACTTGAATATATCATTTTGGAGAAATAAATATTTTTCACCTCAAACTGTGAGCAAGCAGCTTTAAGGAGCTACAGCTGGATGACCTTTGACCTTCAAGTGTGACCTTGAGCCAAGCTTGGCTGAGAAACGGATTCTTCACATTCATTCCGTATGATTAACATTTACCCAAAGTTTTAGGAGATTATAAAAACATGACCCTAAATGTGACCTTGACCTTGAGCAGGATTGGTTGATACACGGATATTACATGTAGTCTCCATGAGGTGAACATTTAGCTCAAGTTTCAAACAAATTCTTCTTGGACACAAGGTGTGTCGTATTTTTGATTTCTGCATTAATTTCGATCGGTAGGTTTTACGGAACTTTCAGCGTGAAACTTTCCGGTGTTTTGACAAGTTATAACGTTATTATCTGATGTGGATGTAGCATTATTTGGACAAGTTTCCTGATCCAGCAATAATACATAATTACACTTACATGTTAATTTCCTGCAGTTATCACACAAATTGCTTAACACATCATATTCATTTATGAGATTTATTGAGTGACTGTCTACGTTTCCCTAAATACGACGTTATATGGTTTGTCATCCCGCAATTACGACAGAAACGACCTCCTCTTCCTCGACCG
>JAUMHA010356125.1:2533-14032 GCA_032359765.1 Saxidomus gigantea | reverse complement strand
GAGGGGTTAATAAATGTGCCCTGCCTATGGAGCCTGCAATCTAGAGGCGAACACGTTACCGCTTCTCTACACCTCGTAAGCTAAATATCTGATACGGAAATGTTCATGTTTTAGTTTAGACATTACCGATTAGTTAAGGAAAGATATATTTAAACTTACTGATTGGAACGCGAACATAAGAGACATTGATAAGATTGCATTGGATATAATCGCAGAAATTATTTTCACTACGAGGAAAAGAGTGTAGCTGTTTGGTTAATAAATGATAAACTTTAGTTTTTCGTAGTGACTCAAGTTCTCAATACAGATATTTTAGTATTGCTGCTGATTTATATCATTCTGTAAAGTATAGAATATGTTTCAGTACATGGGACGATGGTATATACAGTTTCGCAAAGCTCCAGCCAGCTGCCCAGGATCCACTTTCTTTACAGATTTCGAACAGAATGTTATGCCAGAGGGAAAAGCAACTCTCCTTGGTCATATGACATGGAGAAGGTGTGTATCACCGTTATTTCTAAACGACATATATATTATATTAATTTTCACGTTTAGAACATATTTACAATTACATGTACAACTTATTTCGAATTTTCCATTTCAATATGAATGTGTGAACACCAGTACTTCAAATTTGGGAAAGCACAACACTTTAATATCTAAACGATTGAAATGTATTACGGTAAAATTAAAACAGTTTAGAACCGAAACATTTCAAAAGTAAAACCAAACTCATCTACTTATTCAAAAGCTCAGCTGTTCGTACCGGAGATAAATTGCCCTCTGGACGAAAGTATCGCAGTTATAAGATAATTCAAATCAAAGAGCAGTCAATCGATGTGGAACAGGCAATATTTCCGCGAGCTTTAGAATTCATTTTGCTTTCAACAGAAACAATAAATGTGTTATATACATTCATTTATGCAGTGTGTTGCACAATTGTATTATCTTAAAGCTGCTTGCTCTCATATACATGTATTGCAATAATATAAAGTTCTTCAAACTCTCTGAAAATAACATAATTTAGAATGAATACTCAAATAATAAGGTTCCAGTATAACTTCCTGTAAAGTATATCTGTACATTTGAAATTATACGCAACCAAAGTCAAACTATAACCATATAACGTAGCGGTGCCGTTATACCAAACCGACAAACATTTCCAATGAATATTTGCAAACTTCTACATAAATGTTTACTTCTGTTGTTGTCTGTTATATTTTATGTTGTAGTACATGTATATCATTTTTGAGAAATTTAATTTGTTTTCACCGGAAACTGTGAACGAGCTGCTTTAAAACGTAGTTTCATTTCATATACTTATGCGAGAGAGATAAAATGAAAAAAAAACTGGCTAGAATCAACAACACAAATCGTTATGCATAGAAATATGAGGAAATATGTTGAAGGTGTTGGTGAGCTTGGGTTAACGGCACCGTTACACGATATGTTTATTTTGGAATTTCAAAAGCGTTTGTAACACTTCATAATTTGGTATCATATAATTTCAAAATTTATACTGGAGCATTTTTATACGATGATTCGTCTAAAATATGTTACTTTCAGACAGTTCTTGTTGACATTGAAAGAAAACAAAGTCATATTATCTTATATGCACTGCGTATATATTTGATAGATGTAAGTTAATTTTATTTTTGTTACATTTGTAGCGGTGGTCTGTGCAACAGCGTAACACAGCGAATGTTCGTGAACGCGCCAGGATTTTTTAAGATGGTGGACAATAATGGTATCTTAATCATTAAATTTTAAGGTATAGTCCGGTGCTCTATGAGGTGATTTAAACTTCAAAACAAATAACATAGTAAATATCCATCGAAGGGCTATCAAATGATAGCATAAATACTACCAAAACCTTTATGTTTTTATGAGAATCACCCATTCATTTTGACCCACTAGACTAAAATGGATATTAACAATAATATTATGTGATACAGAGTTTCAAAATAACTATAATATATTGTTATTAATCAAGTTATTTCATATTGGCCTTGTTATTTGTCCAAGGGTGGTCGTATTGGCCTAAGGCCGAAGGCCGAGGACCAATACGACTGCCCGAGGAGAAATAACAAGGCTAATATGAAATCACTTGATTAATGATAATTTTATTATTCAACTTTACAATATTGGCTAGATAAACAAGTATATAAAGAGAATCTAACATGTTCATGAGTTGTGTATAAGGAAATCCCATCCAAGGGTTGAGATACGTCACAAAAATGAGGCTCTGCCGAGTTGTTTTGGACGTATCTCAACCCGAAGGTGAAATTTCCTTATCCACAACTCAATGAACATGGTTGATTTATTTTCTCACCGTTTGAATCGCATTTTCACACAAGTAAGAAGAAATAAATATACAGGAGGGGGATGAAAAAATGAAAATCAACTTTTTCTTGAATTTTACTTCAAAACTGTTATGGATGGATAGAAAATGATCTAAGAAAATGAAAACCATAACCCTATGTTTATTTCAAAAATAAAAATTTTACAGTCATTTTTTCGATATCAGCATGAGTCTAAAAACAAAATGGCGTCGTTTAAAAATCTAACGGAAGTAAGTTATGCCGTGTATTAGCTCATATCATGTGTGCAATTGATCTAATACAGAGTGTAATATTGTAAAGTTGAATAATAATGTCTGCAACTTTACATAAATGTCATTATTTACATGCATGTACATTTTTTGCTAATCGACGACTGATTAGTTTGGTTTGGCGCTGCTGCAACATATTTACATAAAAATACAAATTTTCGGTACCAGCAACGGACTATACCTATACAATTTTTGTAAAGCATTACCGATATTCCCCTATTTACTGACTCATTGGCGTTCTAAATTGGCATGTCATCCAGCAATGACACTTGGGTCATTTTAGGTACATCAAGCTGATTATTTTCTTGGGGTTTTACGCCCGTTTCACAAGTATTTTGATTTTTAAAGGGGGTCAGTTTACCTAACTATCGTTCCTGAAAAGATTAAGCACTGTGGCGGACAGTTAACTAATGTTTGAAGAGCTTGTATTGTTGTTCGTCCCATTTTGCATTTTTAATCATGTGTATGAATAGTAGCAAAGTTATTTGGACATGGAATATAATTTAACTAACTAATCAGAAGGTTAAGCATTAGACTCCAAGCATCCATAAGAAACAGCCAGCTTGCTCAACTATACTAACATGGTTGGTAGCGGGGCTCAAACCCATGACCACCAGTCAATACGAAATATCACAGTCTGCGATCTAAACATTCAACCACGAAGACGGGCTTGTGAGGTAAATGTTCCTCGTGACTTTTTTTATCAGATGGTGTTTGTAAAGTACAATAAGATACCGCTGAGCGTTCTCCTACTTAGCTCGGTGTGGCATGCATGCAATGTTATGAATGTCAGAACCCTGAACAATCACAAGAAATCTTTGAAGTGTCCTTACTGTGTGATAATAGTATAAAACATTATAACTAGAGTCACCTTCGTTCGTTTATCTGATGGCAACAAAAGTACTTGAGCATTTTTAAAATTTGGGAGACGTCCGGGTAAAGGTAAGGCATTATCTGTAGCATACTTTTTCAGAAATGCATGTATGTACTCTCTTTCTTCGCAACTCAGGATGTTTAATGGTTTTTTACCAGTCAAACCATGAACTCTTGGTTTCAAACCATCGACATCAAGTGATCTTCCAAAAACATGTAATTTCTTTTTTCAATTGTATGCAAAAAGCAAAACATATTTCTACATATACGGCTACCTTTAAAGAAAAATTGCTGGCCTGGTTTTATTCTCTCTTTGCTCTTATGTTTTACACTACTTGTCCTAGGCCCAGACCGCCTATGATTGTACAATGCAGATTTAATCACAAGATCCAGCTCATCTTTGGACAGTTCTTGACAATATTGACGGAACTCAATAACAGAGTCAAAATCTATTTTCGCACTACATGGTGTTCTATTATAAAACTCTTTACAGCCACATGTTTCCGCCTTGAATTTTCTTTGGATTTCATACTCTCTACAGTCTATTTCTGAGGGTTCAATATTAACAGTGGCAACATTACAACATTCTGCAACATTCACATCACTACCACAAGAAACACATCATCAACATCAGATTCATAATTTAAATTTCCAGTGTCACTGTTACTCTCACTTATTCTGATGCCAAGTCTGAATTTTGGAAATAGAGCTCACTAACATAGCTTAGGTCTTCAATAAAATTTTCATCATGACCTTGAGATATTTCGTATGGAATAGTGCTAGCAGTACTTCGTTGAGACATTTTAAATCGGCCTTCAAGGCTTCATTTCAAATTTGCCACCAGTACGTTACTATAAACAAACTGTTGCCAACGGAGTCACTTCCGGGTTAATTACGGTGAAAGGTTAAATTGAGTTAATCTATACTTCACAGTATGTTCTGATCGATTTAACACAAAACATAACTTCTTACCTTATTATCTGGTAATTGTGAGTAACAATCCAACGATGACAGAATGCATATTTGCATTGTTTTACGTAAACAAATTTGAAAATTTTCCTCATGTTTTTGTCCGCCATCTTTAGTCGACACACTTTACCACCAAGGGGGAAAACCGTGCAAAACGTCGAATTAGGTTAATGAACACTATATCATTATGTGGTAGCGGAAAGTGTAGACATGTGAGCTGTCATGTGTAAAAGACCAAGTACATCTATTATCGCACTACTGAGAAAATCGCAGAAACATATGTGTAATTGAAAATAAATTGACATAATTTCTGACGTCAGACTATACGCGTGTTTTCTAAACGTAACGTCACGCCTCATCTGGGCCCATTTCTGCTGACGGCGTTACTTCGATACTCGAGAGTGGTTATGTGACCATATAACTATGATAACACCGATTGAGAGATTACAGATAACATACAAGAAGCGACAACTTATGAGGGAACGCGACTTCAATGCTAACCGCTGTTATTTTTGTAGCTTTTATAACCCTATACTTTCTTTCTTATATAAATCAGGAGACACTATGAGTGGTCTTATGATAGTTGTCGCAATGGATTATAATAACTTCGTTATTCACTGGGGATGCACAAAGATGTCAGCATCAGGGAAAACTTGTGAAGATCCATGGTTAAGCACAGGAACGAGACTTCCTGTTCCACCAAAGGGAGTCGTAGCCGCCATTGAGAATATTCTGCGCAGTAGATTTGGTGTTACCATTGGCGAGTTGACAAAAATACCTCATGCAATGCGTAAGTCGTGTTTGTTTATATTTTAACATTATTCAGTCTTTATAAGTGCAGAGTTTTGAGATTTTTAAGTAAATGACGTTACAGCTTATTTGGTAACAGCTTATTAGAGATAGGTTAATAAGAATTGACAGATAGTATACCTTATATCGAAACAGTCGCTTTCTTAAGACATAATACATACATATTTTAAATACATGTAGTTGTAAATTTAACATTTCAGCATGTTTGTCAAAACCTTCAAAGGCATGTCCACGGATTTAATAACCATAGACGTCACGAGTACAAGAAGCGTATGGATCATATCAAGTGCATTGTGAAATGTTGCTTATTTGGTTTTCTCTTCTTTGGCATTAAAAACATGATTTAAACTCTTTTTCAGTGTTAAAGTTTTAATTGGATGGCAACACATACAATTCATAAATGTATGTATTTGTCATAAAAAACATACCCGCTATATATTCTGAACGTGACGAGGAGCTAAAACATGAATTTGAAACAATTTGAGCTTGTTAAAATAACTTCCGAGTTAGAGTTTTTCAAGTCTCTGTCGACCACCATGTTTAATTGAATGACTACATTGTTCAACTGGGTGTAAATTAATGTTGTACGATAAATCCTAAAATTAGCTATAATGCCTACCCATGACCTATGCATTATGTTGCTCTACATTTATCCCACATTAAGTTAACTTCGATTGTTTCTCTAAGATCCAATACAGCTATAATATTAGCCACTTCAAGATTTCAGGAAGACATATAAACCAATCACAACTTTAGTTGTTTATGCACTTCTTAAATTTATAAGGGCGTCGTCGTTGTGAATTTAAGACAGAGTACGACCTAGATTGAGAGAACAGCTATGAGACAAAAAATGTGCAGTGTATCAGCATTTACAAAAAAAGATAATAATCACTAAGTAAGACTGGAATGTATAATGCCCGGCTGGAGATTTTTATATTGCTACTTGCTCACGCATGCCATTACATAAAATTCAAAAATCTTGTGAATAATATATTCTAGCCAGTCTCCACTCAGAAAATAATTTTATATGATATATTTTTAAGAATATTCATAGTGAGTTGATTGACATTTTACTCCTTATTGCATGCATAAAAATCTAAATCAGTTACAATTAATTATACACTGCAAATATAGTTTTGATGCCTTCACATAAATAACATATGTAGTACGTGTGTAAAATAATTCTATTAACCATAAGGAATGAGAAAAGCATGAAAGATACTTTTTGTTTTCCAACAGTTTTTGCTTAAAAAGAGTAGGCCTACTCGTTTTGTGACGAGCGCCTTGATTGGTAGGTGTCTGTTCTATTCTGTTTACTAAAAATCAACAACAGAACACTAGCCAATTAACCAGTAATTGACGAATGTAGTGAAAAGGAATAGTCAACCGTGTTTCCGTCGATGATATAAAATATACAAAAGTTAGACCGTGGGCTTGAAACTTGGGTAACTTCCTGATTTGTAAATTTCAAGAGGGTCATGATCATCTAAATAGAGGTACGTTCAACGACCAAACACTACTTAATCGACATATGACGGTATGTGCATCAGGTACAGTATGCCATGGTCGTTCCAACGTAGCCAACACTGACGTTACAGACCTGCCCTTGAAGGATAAAACAGAACAAATTGCGACGGCGTACCACACTAATTATTTAAAAACTTATTTAGGAAACTAAAGGTAATGGTCGGGCTTTAATTCGCCTTTAGCGAAAACTGAGCGAATGAATGAACTTTTTCAGGGCATAAGTGCGTTGTGCAAACACTATTTTATATTATGACCTTTAAATGACAGTAACCTTTACATGCTATGGCATTTAAAGAAATATTACCGTCAATAGTGATCGACATTCATTATATCTAATTAGATATTTATCACTGATTTATACTTAAGAAAAATATTCGTTCCAGTGGTGTTCATCTGCTTATAAACAACGATATGGAGTTCTCATGTGAGGTAATGAACCACGAAGGCCGTACGCATGAGAACGACAAAGAGTTGTTAATAAGCCGATGAACACCGCTGGAACGAATATTATTTCGATTCTAACATGATCAAAATCATTAAAAGGGAAAGAAATGCCGCGGATGTTTAACAAATTTGCATTACCCACACTATATGCGTATAAGTTTATAAAACGGGTAAGATATAAAGAAACACGTCATTTCACCCTATGACTCATTTTAATTTATTCAAATAAATTAATCCCATTCACTTTTATCTCATAAAACAGTTTATTGTGTGAAATTTTTAACAAACAAATCTTAAACTGATACTACCAATAGGGTGCCGACCCACTTCGGACCATCGACACTTCGGATAATCACTTCGGACCACATTTTATATACACTTCGGACCACATTAATGGACACTTCGTACCACATCAATAGACACTTCGGACAATGAAAATATATCGCGCAAATTCTTAAATGACACTTCAAACCATCAAAATATTATAGCAAAATATTATGTGACCTTTCGGACCATAAAATACTATTGCAAATATCGTCATTGTTTTAATTATGAATTATAACTTTCTCATATTGCCACTGCAATTGACGATTTATCTCCAAATGTTGATATGAGACAATCAAATATAAAAAGCCTAAACCTAAATAAAAATTGCTGAGCTGATGACATTTTTACTTTTTTATAAAATAAACCCTAAATTGTTATACTTTCATTAAAGTTATATTACCCTTCAAAATGGCCATATTGAGTTATGGTTAAGAATGATGCTGAAAACACAGTGGATGCTTTACAATCATGTAAGAAATGAGTTTAACCAAGTTATTTCTCTTATTGACAGACACAAATTGAGATATACATGATATACATAACCAAAAGGGCGGATTTTTTATTTTTGACTATTCCCTCTATATTCAATGTGAATGAAACTATCATACAGATCCATATTTTTCTATAGCTGCGGCAATGTTCATTATTCTAGGAGTATAAATCATTGATTAATGTTCTCTTTAAAATAATGATGGTCACTTTGAACAGTAATATCACGTTGGAAAGTGTGTCATTTCCAAAGATTTGGAACTGTTCTAAGTGATTACGTAGTCATCAATAAGTGTTATGATTTACTGATTATAATTGCATCACAACTTAAAAATTGTTTTACTGTTCACAAAAATCTTGAAGAATTAAAAACAAGTTCCTATAGATGTTTTTCGCACGTGATTTGATTAGATGCATTGATTATAGTAAATGTAATTACATTTGATACCTTTTACGGGGACCTTTAAGTCAGAGTCAAGTCAAAAACCTTTATTACGCTCATTTCATGCAAAAACGAACACCTGGCATGTGAAAGAACCAGGGGTTTCTCTGGAATTGGGACGCTTTCTGTATCTTGCACTATCCTCCGAAATCCTAAAACGTTCTCATTGAGACTATCATATGCAAATAAAGCCATTTTGGATGCATATGTATTCAAACTTAAAAACATGGACCACGTCAAACATGATCTTGTTGTATTTCTATGATGTTCATTTAATCTCTAAATTCACCATTCTCATTGAACTTGAAGTAATAAAGAGGCACATATTTGAAGCTATTTGACTGATTTGTCTTCCACACTCGAGGAATAATTTTATTTGATTGGATATTAGAAAAAGCTTAATAAAATCACATTTTACTGCTTAGTGCATGTATATAAAACTAGATCAGTAAAAATTAATTATTCGCTTAAAATTTATGTTGAGGATTTCACATAAATAACACCTGCAGTTTGTCGTTAATGTAAATGGTTTACTTTTAGGTATGAGAGAGACATAAAATATACTTTTTTCCAATGGATTTCGCTACCCTCACTAACGAGTAGGCTTACCCGTTTTGTGACAAACGTTTAAATTGGTGTCTGTTTTTAATTTATTTCTTAAATCAAAAGGCCATAAATTCCCTATATCGCTCACCTTAGAACCATTGATCCCACGTTACCCAGTTTTGAACTTAATTCACTTACTAATGGTCAAGATAATGGGTATTGAATTTGGCTTCTAAAGTGTTCACATGGTTTTTCTATGATTTGATCTGGTGACTTAGTTTTGATCCCATGTAACGTACTTTTGATCCTCACAAAGATATCACCAAGACAAACATTCTGACAAAATGCCTATCATTATCGAGTACAAAATGAGGCTGCTAGAATGTTCACAATGTTTTTCTTTGTGTTGACCTAGTACCCTAGTTTTTAACCCAACGTGACCCAGTTTCAAACTAGCCTAGAATTCATAAAGACAAACATTATGACAAATTTTCTTGATGATTGCGTACAAAATGTAACCTCAAGAATGTTCAAAAGGATTTTCTATGATTTAACCTTGTGACTAAGTTCTTGACCTCATATAACCAAGTTAAAAAAGTTATTTAGAGTTCAACAATACTTACAGACTATTTTTCAAGACATGTAGGCACAATTGTGACTTCACCTTCACAACATTTTCTATGATTTGACCGGGTGACCGGTTTTAGGATGGGTGGAACTCAAATGTGACCTCAAGTGATACAGATTGAATGTTGAATTATCATTAAGACAAACATCCTGGCTAATTTTCATAATGCTTGGACTTGTAGTGTGTCTCCAGAATGTAACAAGGTAACAAACGTCAAGATGACGACACACGACACACAGACGCAGGACATCTGGCAATCACAATCAATTAATTTTGAGCACTTCGTGCTCGGGTAAGCTATGAAACGACAGAACATTATCCAATAAAACAACGGTTGACGAATAAAGTCAAAAGGAATCTTCCAACGCGTGTACCCGGCGATGATTTTAAATTTACAAATATCAGACCGTTTGTACATGTTACAAAACACATGTAACGCGAGTAACGTCTCGATTTACGAATATCAAGAGGTTCATGATCATTTAAATACGACGACTAACCAATATTAATCGACATGCGACGGCATGTGCAGCAGGTACAGTATGACACGAGCATTCGTACGTATGACAATCATACTTACAGACTTGCCCATAAGGATCAAACGATGTTCTTGGAACATTACGAATTGCGCCGACGTACCACAATGATGATTGAGAAAACTTAACATAAGTCAATATTTGGTAAAAATCGTTGTTGCGTGGTTAAGTGTAAGACTCTATATAACTTCTCTTAGAACGGGTTTCCATGTTGTTTTTTTTCAAACAAAACTGTTTAAAAAGTAAACATTCTGCAGACTTTCATGTCATAAATTAAGCTGTACAATTTATTTTAGCATTGTTTGAGCGTTTTCACATTTTTAATAGAAGCACGTTTGCTATGTTATTACAGCAAGGTTGTTGAGGATGATAATGTTTGGGTTGTTAACAACTAAGAAAGAAAACTGAACGAAGTTCGACTTACTTTAAGCGGATGTGCGTCAAGACTGGATATAATGTATAGTGCTTATAGTTGCCAAATGAATTTCTTTGGTTTTTGGTGTAATCTTGAGCTGCTTAAACGTGCCTATGGTAAGCTAATATGTTGAATAATATTAGAATTTGTGTTTGCATGTTCAGGTGCCTATTATAACCTCTCAACTTGAAATACCGGTGATCAGAGGTAAATAGATATTCTAATCCTTGTTGCATTGCCCAATCACCCATTTTGAAGCAACATCAGTTGACTTTCATCACGGCTTTTTTTTCACAGCAGCTTGTAACATTTCCATTTCCACGATAAGGACGCTTTACTTCTACCATGATGTCTGACGAAATTATAAAAGATGACGAAGAAGTTCCCATTACCATGTTTAAAATATGGCCTTCCCCTTTCTATTTTGTGACAGGGCGAACTGTCGTGCAGAAAATAATCAGCTGTGTAACTTTTTGCAATTAACATTACGCGACGTGTCAAAATATCTAGCGAGGCAAGTCTTTAACTACGACACTTAAATGCACATTGTCCTCTAAGGGTTTTAATTTTCACATGCAATTGAATTAAAATGTCTCAACTTAGTTTATGTTTTATCAAGTAGATGGTTATTATCATTGTATATTTAACTAAGTAAGAGGCAGTAAGATAAACAAGGCATAGTAATATTGGTCTGTTAAAGTTAGCTCCCTTTTCCACTGTAATATAAATCTAATTTCAGTCGAACGTTCTGTGATTCTCTCATTGTTGTAATAGATATTAATGGATTTGGTCAACTACATGTAAATGCAATTTCAGTTTCGACTTTGTCTCCCCGTAATTGTGTTAACGCTGCCCGTCTGTCAGTCTGTCACACTTCGTTTC
>JAUMHA010356014.1:0-14034 GCA_032359765.1 Saxidomus gigantea | reverse complement strand
TATTTTATCGTAAAATAATGTATAGCTTCTTTCCCTCTATATCTATATACGAAAAGTTGCGGATCGTGTTAGAATTTAAGGTAACTATGATTTGTTCTGTCATTTGTTTCAATTATTCCGATTATTTACTAATTTGCTACAATTATTTCAGGAATTTAGAGAACAATGCTTTAGGGAGAATCAGTAACGGAACATTTCAAGGGCTTACTAGTCTCCGAACACTGTAAGTATTCTTATTGTTTCTACTTGTCAGTAAATTAATAGTTATCAAACTTGATATCAGAAACATACATACCTCTCAGCAAGTTTTTTTGTTTAACTTTTGAGGCCCCTTTTTGGTCACCCCGTTTGTTCTCCTCGTCATACGTATAACAGGGGTCGAGGAACAAGCTCATCTCTTAGCAAGTTAACCTAACGACTTAAAGACACAGGTTTATGGTATTTGCAGGATTAAAGTAAATCATGTTGATATATTCATATTATTCCACGTATCTTCTTTAGTAATGACACTAAATTCACATGGCAAGTGACGCCATTTACTCATCAACTATCATAATATTAAAAAGCGTATGATAAATGAGTGAGAACATAATAAGTATCAAAGTGTTGAAGACATTCGTTTTACTCTAAACATTTAGATAAAGGCAATTACGGTAATGTCGATTTTATGTATTTTTAGGTACCTCGGAGGAAACGAAATCCGCGAGATAGAGCCTCTTGGGTTTACTGGACTATCTCATCTGTACCACCTGTAAGGATCAAATAGAACAGTATTTTTAACCTTACATTATCTATGTACTATTAGATCATTTGACATTGCACTGTACAATACGGAGTTATATTTGGACGAGTACCCAGCTGAGAAAACCATATTGGACGAGCCTCTAGTGCAGAACAATGTTAAATAACCTTTTTATTCTATCTCTAATTTATTTGGTTTAAATTAAATATATTTCACTGAATATTGTATTTCTGCCTTTTCCTCGTTTTTGTGTTTACAAGCAAACGACAAATAATCCTGATTTCAAAACGTTTAAACAAACTCTGTACATAGAGTGCCTACTTCACTCGATTTTCATTCGGATCATTTTCACGCGTTTCGGGCTTTATCGTATGTTTCACATGGGACTGTTGAACCGTCCAAATATGGAAAAAATACAGGATTTTTTTGTACGCACGTGCGTTCAATATGGTAATATAGTGTACGGTCACGTGTTGCAAATAAACGTTCACGATTGGATAAATGAAATAGATATAGAATAACAGACATTCTTTAGTGTACAAGCCTAGTTACTTTATATTTTAACAAACATTATGTGTACATGTATTTAGTCTAAATAACGACTATAAGGTGTGCACATGATTTTCCATATGCCTTTTCATTATTTAGTTTTTTTGTTGATTCTGTTAGAGTTTCAAACAGGTAGTCTTAGTATTGATCTTTTCAAAGAAACATTAAATCAAGTAAACTTTTCGAAGATGGTAAGAATTGAATGTATTGTTTTGAGACTCAATTTTCCCTCGCATCAGAAAAGAGTAATTTGTCTTAGAAAATCAAATTAAGTTTACAAAACAAAAGTGGAGGTAAAAAATTAATAGAAAGTTAATCATGATTTATTTCTTTCAGACAATAAGCAACTCGTATCTAAATGCGTATTTCTGCTTTTCCTGCTGTTCAAACATTTTAGTTTACATGTAACAAAAGCATTCCATAAGAAAGTTTTTATAGGTAATCGGCACACTCTGTACAATGTACCTGTGGCTTTATGCATATTAATCGTTTTCAAGAGAAGTTAAACAGAATTCAATGTTTTGACTTAACGAAGCATTATTTGCCTGCTATTTATTATATAAACTCTGTTTCAGGAATATGAGCTACCAGGGTTTACTGAAACTATCTCCAAATACATTTGTTGGATTAAGAAATGTTAGAACGCTGTAAGTAATTCCTGTCACTTTAGTTTTTACAGAATGACCTTTTCTAGTATATAGTCTTATTTAATGCCACCTCAAATAGAGGTGCATAATTCAGTGTACATGTACATCGCTTTATGTACTCAAATACTTTTAAGAAATTGAAGGACATTTTAAATAAACAACACTAGTTTTGGAAAACATGAAAATTGTAAAACATAAGTTAAAATGCGTATTATAACGACCCATAAATGGCGGACCTCGATCGCTCGGACTACCAAATCGACGGTCCCTTCGAGTTCGAGCGAACGAAGTTTGACTGTACTATGAAATGAGGCTACATAAGTAACCATTTAGTTCGCACAAAAGATCACTACATGATACAATATTCTTATAACACGATCCATGTACACAAGTCAAAATTACTAGCTGTCTGTATTAAGCATTTCCCCCCACTAAACACCGGTTGAATTCCATCATTTTTCACAACAAAATGCCCAAACACGAATATTGATCAACTTTTTATACATAATGTTTATTTCAGCTTCGTATGTTTTGAAAATTAATTCCTGTATCTTTGTATCTTTTCTCCGCAGGAATTTGTCTAACAATCATATCACAGAAGTTGCTGAAGGGGCCTTTAACGGCTTGGAAACTTTGCTTTCCCTGTAGGTACATTTTGTAGTGAATTCAGACATAAATGTATGCTAAGTTTAGTTCACAATATCCCCGCCAAGGCGAAGAGATATGGTAAAGGCTCGTCAACTCTAGCTTGTCCTACTTTTGAATTATCTCTCTTTATTGAATTTTCTCTCAATTTTAAAAGTCCTAAAGCACTGAACTAACTTAATTCAAATTACAAACAGCCATAGAAGACTTTACGATTCAGTGCTGTGTCCTAGAACCATAACTCGAACTTACCCTGGTTTTGAGTTATCTCCCTTTATTGATTTTTCGCATAAAACGTTTGTGCGTAAAGCATACAAGTTAATATTTTTCGAGCAGAAGTGTGACATTGACACAGAGAAAATGCAAGTTGATAACCCTCAACACGTTATAATTACTAATATTTTATTAAATAAGAACCATATCCATTCCTCTCACCTCAAATTTCTTAGTCAGTAAAAGAGCAGTCGGGGCCGGGGAGGGAGGGGGGGGAGGGGGGGCATGTAAAACATGGCTCTTGTTCTCATTATATTATTTCTTTTTTGAACTTAGAATTAGTATTACTAGCAAGAGAAGGATCTCCGTTCGACCAAAATTTGCAATTGCATTATGAAACATTTGTACTGCGTAGAAATAAGTTTGTCTTTCTACGGCGATGCAAAAGAACATTCCATTTTTTATGATCAATATGTCTTACGTAGAATTATGTCGCATCTTGTACAGACTGTGTCAGAATTGTCTCTTATTTTCCATAATCTGTTTCTTGGAGGACTGAAGCAATAACTGAGAAAGATTCGTCCGTATCCATTCCATTCTACAGTTAAAGAAATTGTATTTTGTCTTACGTATGTTTAATGGCTATTGTCGGTATTTTAATAACTAATAACCAAAATGAACTGCACTGTCTTGGCGACAAAAATATTTTGAAAGTTTGTAGAAAGGAAACACTAATAATAATCTGTTTTCGAGATAAAAAGCAGCCACAGAGTTTATAGCAATGTTTTAATGTTTTACTTTCAGGGACCTCTCGCATAATCGCATTACTGTTGTACAGACAAACGTATTCAATGGACTTAAGTTTCTAACAATGCTGTAAGTAAAATGTATAACATACTCTGATGCAAGACATTTTAGCGAATTCGAACTCTTTCATTGGTAGAATTTATTTACGTAGCATTGAAATACTACAGTAACACGGAAAGTTTCTTTATTAAATCAAATATTTTTAAAGTATTAGTAATTTTAGATTAGGTGACAAGCACACGGTGGGGAATCACATGATCAAAATAATCTCTAAACAAAAGTACATCTTATTGTGCTGAACACTTCAAAAACAAATTATGTCAGTTTCTTGAAGTGTTCAGCACAATCGGAAGGTGACTATGATTGAGACCTGTGTAGTTCTATTATACTTTTATGTTGCCATAAGATAGGCTGTATTTTACATTTACAGCTAAACAGCTTTCATTATTTTCTAACATTTTTCTGAGATCTACTTTTGTTTAGACATTATTTTGTTCACGTGATTCCCCACCGTGAAGCATAGATGAATTGATTGTAATACTATCCATATTTCAGAGACATATCATTCAATTTTATTGAGATAATGGAGGACAATGTATTTGAAGGGCTACAAACTCTGGATGAATTGTGAGTATAAAGAAACAACTGTAGCTGCACTTACTTCTAACGGTTCATTAAATAAGCATAATGTCTGGTACTTAAGCAACAGAATGAAAATTGCACTTGCCATGCAAACGAGGCCGCTATAAATTTCTACGAGATCTCAGTTGATTAAGTTCACTTTCATATGACAATCTTCTGAGAAAAAATCACATAAACTTGCATTCATTTGCTTTAAACACTCATTTGACTTATTTCGTTATTCAAGTAGAAGTAGACAGACATCCGTTGCTGTACATTTGCAAGCTTAGAACTAACTTGTATTTACATTAAATCCGTATTCAGCATACTTAAGGAAGCACTCCCTAAAATTGATGTCAAATTAATTAACATCAAAAGTAAAAGGAAAGAATATTTGCATGTATTTTTACTTTACCCTAAAGTTTAAGCTTTACATTCCAGTCATCGTCGATTAAATTAAAATATTTAAGGATTGGTTGCAGTACTGCAAAACGTTCAATAACCTTGGTAAAGTTGTTGTTTTACAATTAATTTGTGAATAGCGATTTGTTACAGAAGGCTTTGATGATTATTTGTCCGAAAAATTAACCAATTTTTGATATAAATTTAGGAAATAGATTTTACATTTAAGCGATATACCGGTTAGTATATTACCGTTTGGAGTTTAGATGCGTAGTAATCTAATCACGAAGGCCGTTAAAGCGAAATAAGATAAACTTTGCCAAAAGCTTTGAATCCTCATCTTTATAAAGTATGGTATTACACTTAAATAATAATTGTTTTAAACGAACGATTTTTGATATTAGATTGTATTTCATTATTCTCATAAGTTAACTATAACATGGTGCCAAGTTTCATTTAAACCAGCCAAGATATGTTCAGTGAAATCATCAGCATTCTGAAATAAAAGAGTAAATAATCTGCAAGATGAAGGGTGTACCCCTTTCAGTTCCGCACACACACAAAAATAGCTCCACTACATTTATCCAGTATCCGTGATATACCACAAATAGTCTTACTTTGCGCGTTACAATTACATTTTGTACAGTTAAAGATTTCAGATAAATGTTAATAGAATACAGAGTAGAGCTTTGGGTTAACGAAACATCTAATACGATTGATAAAGTGATATAAACAACAGTATGATATCTTTTGTGTGTTTTGATTTTATAAGTATCTTTCAGGATAACGGATGAGTTCCGATTTTGTTGCGCTGCGAAGATAAGTGGTCGATGCACGCCGGAGCCCGATGAGTTTTCATCTTGCACTGACCTCATGTCAAACTACGTGCTACGAGTCAGTATATGGGTGTTGGGACTGGTCGCCTTCTGGGGGAACATCGTTGTGGTAGTCTGGAGAACCCGTGATCTACGAAACGGAAAGGTGCGTCTTATGTTATTAATAACAAGACCTCGGATAAGGCTCTTTGGCAAGATATGCTGTCAAATGATACAAAAAAGCACTTGAATAAGTCGACTAAATCCGGTTTACAAGTACCCTATACCACCGACGACACGAAAAACATATGATATGTGACCAGGCTGTCTTCAGCTTTTGCCGTAATAAGCTAAGTTGCTAGCTTAAAGTAGTCATTATTAGATAACATACATGTATTACCAACGCTAAGTTTGGAACCTTAAACGTAGAAAGATAAAGATTTCATCTCCTGTTAGTTCTGTTGATACCTAAGGCTGACACGTACTATAAATAGGAGAAAAAATGGCTTAACATTTAACTCTTCATGTATCTAGTGATTCAGGTGTAATATTGCAGTTAGGTATCAATTGTTCTGTAAGCATTACTTCGGTTTCAACCACCCGGCAAAAGTGGTTTGCTGTGAAATTCCATTGTGGATTGCAGAAACGAGTAATGTTTTTAAAGCTTCAAAATTTCAGCTTTGTCTAACGTTGTAGCGTTCATTCAGTTGCTTGCTTCTTGTATATATCAGTTCATCAACGTATTATCTACACTTAAAAAGAATAACTTTTTTAATTTCCTGAATCATGTATTTTCAGGTACACTCGTTTCTCATCACAAATCTTGCCATTGGAGATTTTTTGATGGGTGTATACATGATGATCATCGCAGTAGTTGACTCCTATTATCGCGGAAAATATATTCTTTATGATAGATTTTGGCGAGAAAGTGAATTGTGCAAATTTGCTGGCTTTATATCTACGTTCTCCAGTGAATTATCAGTTCTGACACTAACGGTGATAACACTTGACAGACTAATATGTATAATATTTCCACTTCATCTACGGCGTCTGAAGCTACGAGACGCTTTCTGTGTGATGCTGTTTGTATGGGCTGTCGTGTTAGCTATCTCGGCCGTTCCTTTGGCTGGTATTGACTACTTTGGAAATTTTTATGGCAGATCGGGGGTTTGTCTGGCTTTCCATATAACAAACTCAAAACCAAAGGGTTGGGAATACTCAGTAGCAGTGTTTCTTGTTCTGAACTTTATATCATTTCTGGTGATATTTTTCTCGTATCTGCGAATGTTTTTTGTTGCAAAGCAGACGCGCAGTGCGGTGAGAAAGATGCAGGACAAGAACGACAGCGCTATGGCGCGTAGAATGACAATGATAGTAGCCACAGACTTCTTTTGCTGGGTACCAATTATACTGCTCGGCTTCGCCTCATTGGGGGGAGCAGAAATTCCTACAGAGGTTTGTATTTTTG
Source organism: Saxidomus gigantea (assembly GCA_032359765.1). Lineage (NCBI taxonomy): Eukaryota > Metazoa > Mollusca > Bivalvia > Venerida > Veneridae > Saxidomus > Saxidomus gigantea. The sequence continues at coordinate 7,125 of JAUMHA010356014.1, read as the reverse complement.
TCACAAATCGGTTTGCCATGAATATTTCATTTGACTTTTATGCTGTTTATGCGTTTGCTACGTCTGAAGTACATATCAACAACTTTATGTTTGACCTTTAGAACAATTGAATTATATTTGTGACCGCTTGATATGTGTCATCCGTCGTTTAGCGTCTCGCGTCATTTGTCGTCAACACTTGTTGAAACTACATCCTCTCCTTCAACCCGGCTTCACAGAAGTTCTCTGCAACAATTACTCAAACTCTTGTTGAAACTACATCCTCTCCTTCAACTTCACAGGAGTTCTCTGCAACAATTGCTCAAACTCTTGTTGAAACTACATCCTCTCCTTCAACTTCACAGGAGTTCTCTGCAACAATTGCTCAAACTCTTGTTGAAACTACATCCTCTCCTTCAACCAGGCTTCACAGGAGTTCTCTGCAACAATTGCTCTTTTGCTCCCTGCACAAAATCGCTACCAGACCTTACAATAAGAAAATACCTTCAAAATGACATCTTCTATATAACTACTGGACCATTTTTATTACGCTTATCAGGATTGCTTAGTGAATGATCACCTACCATGAAATTATTCAAATGGTTTTGCACCGCTGCAAATGGTGTCCTTAGACGGTGTCCTACCACAATTGTTGAATCTGTACCGCACTGCAACGTAGAAAACATTGTCAAATGCCATTTCTTCTGGCTAATTTCTATGAACCAAAGTTCACAGGGCTGTTGCTAATTTTCTACTTCTGTTTTTTTCTTGACTTTTTTAGTTGATATGTTTTGTCTCTGTTCTCACAGTAAGGCTAATAGGCTATAAGTATGCTTCGTTTCGCAATATATTTCGATTTTAACCTTTAGACGTTTCAAAGTTACCATTTACTCATTCTACAGATTTCACTTTTATATTTGAAAGTGCAGTTATACTCAGATGAGCGATAAAGGGTGATTATGGTCCTCTTGTTTTAAAGTTCTGATAGTGATTGGCGTCTTATTTTACATCCGTCGAACATTTTTGCTTATCCAATGTTACCAAATATATGACGTGAGCCAGTTCATGTATCAATGTTTGGTTAGCGCTTGTAATTGTGAGTAACACATGATACAGCTGTATCAGTATTTCAGTAGCAAGTTTCGCTAAATAAACAAAATTAGGTAACCACTAAACTTTTCCTTGATATAAAATATATTTTCCTTTGATTTAAGCAAGTTGAATACATGTAAATATGTTTTCAGGTATTTGCATGGGTTGCAGTGTTTGTATTGCCACTGAACTCGGCTGTGAACCCTGTGCTCTACACGATCTCTACTGCTCCATTCCTACGTAATTTCCGGAAGAGAGCTAATATCTTCAGGAAGTCTTTCAAATTATCATCAAAAATAGAAACCAAGCACAGTTTTCTTGGTAAGAGAATTAACACCCGAAGTATTACTAGTTACATAGTTTGCTCTAATGGACTAAGTATATTCCAATCATGACCAAAGTTTAAGTAAGTTCTAGTAATATTTGGCTGGCTACTGATATTTGTATTTTTTGTTTTGATGACAGACTGCAATAAATCTCAAGAGATCCTTCCCCTAGAAGGGTTTGGTAAAGATGTCCATTCAGAAGTAAAAATATTCATAGGGTCAAACTTTTGTCGAATGACTGCTTGGTTTTCATTTCTATGTTTTTTTTGTATTTTCTGCTACGACATACACATATAAAATCACTTGTAAAAGTAAAAAACAAGTAATCATCAGGCAAGCATTGCCAATAGTTGAATGTTGCAAAAATAATAAACTTACAACGATGTATTTTGTTTCAAATTAATAGTGCAGAGTAACGGTCTAAAGTCATGTATTTATTTCATTTCAGATGACCGTTCGTCACATGTATGGGACCGAAAACCAATTTATCGCAATCTGGAGTTGATGCGCATGCGTAGTTTAAACAACACACCTTGTCAAAGTCATTCTACAACGCAATGTCATTCACATTCAGATAATCTTTTATAGTAGCCTATCATTGTGTACATGTATCTAGATTTTTGATCTAGGAAAGCCATGTGATTCAAATTCTAGAGAATTGCGTATCTGTGTTTCTGACGCACATTCTAGAAACTATTTGGGCTTGACGCCCTCGTTTTATCACAAACATTTAGTGATTTTAATTGACAAATAACATGACATTGATAAAGCCAACGGTATGTAACGGAATTTTGACATAATAATGTGTATTATAGAAACACAGTGAATTTTATCTATAGGAAATAACATGCATAATGCTTTGAAAATAACAGTGAGAGTAACGACAACTTTTATTTTACCGGCGCCTTGGCGAAGGGGATATAGTAATGGGCTCCATCCGTTCGTCCGTCCGACCGTCACACTTTTATCCGGAGCATAACTCCAAAAGCGTTCAAGGGAATTTATTTTGAGAGGAAGGCTATTGCTTAAGATTTTTCCCCTTTTTATATTTTCTTGATTTTTTCTGGTCCGAAGCATAACTCAAAAAGTACCGAAGGGAAATACTTTGAAACTTTATACAGTGGTAGAGTACAATGAGGGGAAATGTAATGCTTAATAACCATAACTGTACCTTGCCTTGTTTTTAAAAAAACTCCTCATTATTACATTTTTTTATTTTTCTTGTCCGGAGCATAACTCTCAAAATACTGAAGGGAATTTCTTGAAAATTTGATACAGTGATAGGGCTCTTGTTATTATTAAATCAGGTTTAACTCTTTTATGTACAAGAAGAGAATGGAAACAAGGCATCAAAGGCGCAACAAAAAAATAATTATTTTCATTCTTTAGAGATTTAGTTCATCCTTTAATGTCCTTATAACAACGCCTAATTGTGCTTTTTATGACATGCAAAAGAACGAATTACTTACAGTTTGCCCTACTTTCTAATCCAATCAAATGCTCCTATTTCATTAAAAAAAGCAAGTTGTAAATTCCATATTGGCTCGGTTTCTCAAGTATGAAATAATTTTTATACCCTGTTAGGAGGGGTATACTGGATTCAGCCTGTCTGTTCGTCCGTCTTTCATCCCTGGTGTGAATGTATAGAAGTGATACATGTAAGTACCATGCTTGGTTGTGCATGGTCCATGTTTCGGATCACCAGGTCAACGGTCAAGGTAACACGAGCTCCAGATAGTAAATTAATGTGAACGTTTAATATCCATTATCCCTGGTCAGAATCTAATGATACTTCACAGAAATAATATGTACCATACTAGTTGTGCATGGTCCATGTTTCGGATCACCAGGTCAACGGTCAAGGTAACACGAGCTCCAGATAGTAAATTAATGTGAACGTTTAATATCCATTATCCCTGGTCAGAATCTAATGATACTTCACAGAAATAATATGTACCATACTAGTTGTGCATGGTCTATGTTTCGGATCACTAGGTCAAAGGTCAAGGTCACAAGGGCTCGAGATTGTAAAATCTTGTGCGCTCTTAATCTCCAAAACCCCTGGTCAGAATTTAATGATACTTCACAGAAATGATATGTACCATATGCATTATGTCGGTGTGGTGTTCGGAGGGGAAAATGTTAAATCACCTTTAGTGATAGTTCTCGTTCACTTACTTGTGTAATAACTGTTACTGTGTTGTCGCAGCGCTTACGCTCCCTCACAACAAATTTGCTTATTCCTGTAATATAGACTTAAAACTTATATTTATCCGCCGTAGATACCTTCGGATCCTTGGATAAAGATACATACATGTTCTTCAGTTCTTGCAATATTGTAAACGTATTTTAAATAAAATGTATTAGATCTGACATCTTAGTATGAAAACACTGTAGCCCATGTCTCCGCTAAAACAGTCCGTCTGGAAGCTTTAATTTTTGAATCAATATGTCCGGACATAAGCAGGTACTGTTTTCACTTTGAAAACCATTTTCCGCTTATCTGTATCATTTACTACTGCATCTATCGCGCTGGGTACCGGACTAGACTTATTGTTTGCATTTTGTGTGAAGTTCATGGAATTGTACACTGCGATTGATGGGTTAAAATGATTGCAAGCCAATTAACTATTTAAACAGCCGACACAAATTATACCAGTTTGCTCATATTGATCAGTTGTACATGTATAGGTGTTTAATTCTGTCATTCAAGATGTTGTCTTTGGATTTAAGTCTTCTTTTCTTTACAGGTATTTTGTAGTGTCTAGTCACTTTTAGAAGAAATGTCCCTGTCTGAAGTTTTTAGTCTGTTTAAATTTTCGTTCAGTCTACATTTCTAATCTATTGTATCCTCTCACAGAACTTGGAACAAATGCAGTTCACATGATCAAAAATATTGTGCAAAATTTAACTGATAATTAACTGCTCTCTTTGAAATGCAGTATGTCTGCTATGCATGAAACACACCACAAGGTTAAATGAATCTAGTGCCAAGGGGAAATATAAAATGGCAGAAAGCAATACACATGAAAAGAAATAGATATTTTAATAGACAAAACGCCAAAAAGATGCAAAACAACGGCAAACACTGTTCGCCGCTCTGTCGTGCTGTCGCGTGGCGACCCGTTGTTTTATTTATGTCGAAGTTTCGTGCTGGCGACCCTGCCAAAATATGTAGTGGTGGCATGTTTTTGTGTTAATACCCTGTCCAAGCAGAAGCAACAACTCGACAGCACGGATTGGACGTTATAATCATTAAAAAATGTACAAGTGCTCAGTTTGTTAAATATTTCTAAGGACTTACATGTCCGCTTTCATTTAAGTATTTTAATTGATTGCTTGTATTATGTGTTATTTCCAGATGCTCGCGGGGAAATGTATTGACTTGACGTGAAAAATATTGTTTTAGGAAGTATGTGTAAACTCTGTTTTATTTCTTCTTGGTTTAAAACACAGTATACAAAGGAGTGAATAACACGAATCAACATTTTCTACAGTGACTGTTATGTTGTTAACTATTTAGTGCCGATTAGGTGTGGTATTAGGGCGGCGGATGAGTTAGATATAACCCACAATGTGAACGGTACGTTGAAACAGTGTTACGATGTTTTGGATGTGACACTATCTCAAATACCGGTATAATTTTCAATGTTTACATTTATTGTTGTACAATATGTTAAATTTGTGTTTTAATATGTAATAAAATGTAATTTGGTCATGCTGTTTCAGTTTTGCATCCCCTTGGTATAATTGAATTACCTACTCCTCGTGTGTATACGCCTTTACTCGTACTAGAGAGAGCCTTTAAGTTACAGATTCGTTTATCCATCATTTCGTCCGTCTGTCACACTCTTGAAAAGTTCGAAAAGTACTGAATGGATTGCGTTGATACATGTACCGAACGTATTGATAAAGGATGCTACGAAATAGTGCAGTTCTGCTTTGGGTTCTTTTTAATTTCCCTCCTTTATAAACCATGCCTGTACGGAGCGGAAATGACACCGTAAAGCCTTACAGTTTTTAAGCCTATCGCCTTAAATTTTGATTACGCATGTCCGAAATATAATTTCACAACTTACACATGTTGTACTGTACTAGCGAATGCCTTAAGAGAAATTATTGAGCTAAAGAACCATGACTCAAACTGGTCCAATACACGAATCACTTTCATTTATATTGGTAAATGTATGAATCTGAATAACAATTATATGATGATAAATGTGTAAAACTCACATCTGACACATTCTTGAAAGATTGACAAAACGTATTTTTTGTCGATTATTATCATTGCAGTTCACGAAGAAACAAAAGTGTGTACGAATACATGTACTTTCAAATGTAAACACAATTTATGTGCACTTATACTGCTCGTGTTGTTGATGAAAGCTTTTAAGGTAAACATATATTATATTATATGAAATAAGCATAAAATCACGCGTGTTAAGTTAATCTAATAGTGTCATACACAGTTTTACTGCAATTAAAATTAGTGGTTTTCCGTTACAGTGCCCGAATGTCAAGGATCTTTTGCCAATAAATGTTAATTATATTTTTGTATAAAACATTTCAGTAATTTGAACAAAATGTATTTGTACTTTTCGTGGCAAAAAAACAAAAACTGTTGTTATATCATTAATCAGCTTAAACTTGTTAATAGTTTAATAGCACACGTGTATTGCACTTTTACCAAGCATTAATTAACGATACGTTAATACTTGCAAAATGATGCAAAATGCTTAGTTAATGTAGTTTTAATCTTCAATTACTGTTTATTAATTAATTACAAATTAAAACTTAGACGTAGTTATTATACAATTATAAACTAAGATGCTAACTAATTACATATAATGTACAATTGTAAACTTTGTTCACATGCACGACTCCTAGAGTTGAAGCAAGTACATGAGCACCACAACGATGCGCCGAGAATAATCTAAACAAACTCATTAGTTTAAATATCTAATGGTCTGAAAAAGCGGATGTTGGGCCCATAGGAAGGATTTTATGGTACGGTCTTTTTGGCAAAAGAACAAAAGTTTGAAGTGAAAATAAAAACACGTGATAAATTCGGCATATTTTTTTCTGGAACAAACCGCTTCGTTCGTGTATGTCATTTAGAAAAAATAAATGTCACTAGTGAATGAAACATAGCAATTCAGGGAAATATGCTCTATATTAAAGGAAGCGCACTTCCTACATACGCCATGCATTAAAGTGATATATTTTTTATGGAATTTTGCAGTCATGCTTTGCGAAACTTTCTACAGGACAGACATACACAAATGAATTGTTGAAGCCTTATTTATGTCTAACAATATATATAAGCAACATCAGATTGTTATATGAAATATGAAAAATCTATCAATTTACACGTTCTTTGTAGATCTATCACACATATAGTTATATGTTTTCATTATATCCACCAACTGAAATGGGTTGCATTATTAAGCTAAGGCCCCTTTGACTAAAATACTTTAGTATTATAACTAAAGTAAACATTTATAATCTGCCGACTAAAATACAGTAAACTTAGTATATAACGACTTTGGATATAACAAAACTCCGGATATAATCAAACTCCGGATATAATGAAACTCCGGATATAACAAAACTCCGGATATAACAAAACTCCGGATATAATGAAACTCCGGAAATAACAAAACTCCGGATATAAAGAAACTCCGGATATACCAAAACTCCGGATATAACAAAACTCCGGAAACTCCGG
>JAUMHA010355903.1:0-14035 GCA_032359765.1 Saxidomus gigantea | reverse complement strand
GTTTTACGACCAGTTGTGTTGCCTTTTATTGCTGCTCATCCTGGCACTGTCATGCAACAAGATAACGCAAGACCTCAAACGGCCAGACTAACGTTGAAATGTTACGTTGGCTGGCCTTATCGCCGGATATGAGTCCATAGAACATTTATGGGACCATATGAAACGCAAAATTCGTGCAAGAAATGTGCATAACATAGCGGGGTTACGACAAGCCATTACCGAGGAATGGAACAGGATTCCGGCCAAACTTTTACAGCGACTTGTCAGTTCTATGAGACGACGATGCACCGCGCTCATCAATGCCCAAGGATGACACACCCGTTATTATTTTATTACCATTCTTGCTTGTTTTTGTTGGTGTAATTTTATGCTGCTATAGTTTGTGTTGTTGTATTTATCAACGATGCGAGAACTGTGGTTACAAAATGGCATAGATGTTTATGATTTATCTTGTAGTGGCAACTTTCAATTAGTGTTAGGTATTCTATTCCTCTGTTGTATTTGGCGAACTCATGCATATCAACCAACTCCTTTGACCATGTACCATCCTTATTTTGAACAATACTTTGCCAATAAAATAAGAATAGGAGGAACAACACGCTAAACACCAGAATATGGTAGACTATTATTTATTAATCGACTGGTTTCGGTCCAGCACGGACCTTCATCAGGATAAAAATAAACATAAAATTTGATCTATAAAGTATTAAAAAAGTGGTTTCTTTTTGTGACGTCGGATGATAAAATTTACCAATTTCTTTGGAAGGTTGCCAAAAATTTAATTTTTTAATTTAGTAAGTTCAAGTTGTCTTATATATAGTCTATGACTTATCTGTTTGAAAAATGCCATATATCGATCCAACAGAGATGATTTGTTCATTGTTTTCGCTAAAAAGTCCGTATTCATCTAAGAGTGTTGTTTATGTCCTACTAATTGGTGAGATGATTGGCTATAAACTGAAGTTGAAGTTCTCTATTGGTGTATCAAGAGGGGATGATGGTTGTTGTTGTTGTGATGGTTCTGAAAAGTCTGCCATAGAAAGACCAATGTCCTGAGTGCATGTGATTGTTGTTTTCTGTTTCTTTTGTCCCTGTCTGATCCTGAATTTTGTTTTTTCTTGGTTTCTCATAGTTGGAATTAGTGTGAATGATTTTTCCTCGAATCCATATATTTTAATTGAATGTTTTTAAGATGTCACGTCTGCAATATTGTTTTTTACACCATAAACATTCAAATTTAAAGGTTATGATGTCATGATATCGTCTTCTATGTCGGTATAATGCTGAAGAATTGTTGCAGATAATACCACAGGTGTCACATAGCATCGGGTCTTTCTGTTTCGTAAGTTTCTTTGTTTCTGTGTCTGTTAATTTTCTTGCTGTTAAAATATCGTTGTTCATTGCTGTTTTCTTTAAAAAATAATGTTTAGACCGTCATGTGTTTATGTCTTTAATTTTTGTATCCAAACCTCTTCCGATCTTAGTATAATATTGATGTCCGTTGCCGCAGCGGTTGTTTGTATGATAGTAACGTTGGTGTCGGTGACGTCGTGATTTGCACGGGTAAAATGACGCGAAACGGGTTTAACAGGATTTTTTGATATCGGCTAGGTGGCCGTAAAAACGTTCCTGTAATGAATTACTAGTTTGTCCACATACTGAACGTGGCATCGTCGGCATGTAATTAAATGTATAACGCTGGTGGTTTGGCAGTCGTACAGACCTTTGAAATTGAATTTTACCCTGATACCGAGCTTGTGATTTTTTTGTGCTGTACATCAATTAACATGTAATGCAACTTCGTCTACAAGGCTGATTTCCGATTTCCGTTCTGCGTTCCATAAGTATTGATCGTACCAAGTTGTTTCTGATGTTTTGTGCTTTACGTCGTACTGTTAGAATTTTCGAGCATCTAATGAAGCTGGTAGAGTTGTCATCTAGGAGTAGTTTAAGGTGGTTCTGGAATTTTCTTTTTGCGCCGGTGGATTATTTGGATTGGACGTGATGATGAATGGAATGGTTTTAGTATCATTCTGTGTGTGTGAGGGTGCCCTGACTAATGTGTTTCTGTCCAGTTTTCCGGCCTTCGTAGTAGTCTGTAACCATCTTCCTGTATGGTTTTTGTGATGGTGACATCTAAGAAATTTGCTGTGTTAGCGTTAATGTCTACCGTGAATTTAATTGAGTTGTGATGTTTTCGGTTCTAGTATACGGCGGTTGTCTAATGCTTCCTTTAAAGCTGTGATACCATCTCGATGTGGTATTGAGGTATAAAGTGCATATACGTCTGTAGTGACCAGGTTTGAATTGGCTCGGAGTGTTCCTAAATCGTTTATTTTCTTTAAAAAGTCATTTGTGTCTTTTATGTATGATGTGACGGATTGCGCTTATGGTTTGATGTGAAAATCTACGAATTCTGATAATTTTCAGTTACATACTGAGACAATTGGTCTCTATTAATTTTGTAATTATACTTTGCGTATGAAATTAACAATTAACAGGGTTGTGTTATTATTCTGCTAATATGTTCGTTTACTTTAATGTGTGGTTATGTATGTGTGTGTGTGTGTGTGTGGGGGGGGGGGGCTTTATTCCCTTTTCCAGTTTTGTGTGGTCTTTTGTGACCTTTGAGGCCAAATGTGAACGTGTTTGTATTTTGCAGTCCCGACTGGTTTTACAACTTTTATTGTCTTATTCGGTGTTCTCGGATAACATCTTGCCGCATTAATGTTTGCTGATATCAAAATCATTACAAAAGAATTCATTTATACATCAATGTCTAATTCTGTACGGATGGTCAATTGTGAAGGGGATTTCCTGCATCGTAATAATTGTATCCTAGAAGACAGTGTTGAACCTTTCTTAAGTAAAATAGGTAACATACCTTTTCTTATGTCCAAGTTACCTTTAGTGCGCTGTTGACTATTCCCTTCAGCCCTCTCCAAAAACTTTGTATTTGTAATTCCACAAGATGCACAGTTGGTTTTTATGACGTCTCTATTAATCTTTGTGATGTCATATTATGATTTTAATCTCCAGTAAATTTCCTACCCGTATTTTAGTATATCATTAAATAAGCATTCGCACTTTCAGCACTTCTGATATTATTTAATTTTAACTTTCCTCCATAATTTACAACGATTAACTTATGTTTGGGGTATTTATTGCTAGATGACTTTGTTTGATTCCGTGTTCAAAATCGCCGTGTTCCATTTAATTGCATATATGAGACATTCACGGTGTATTTGAGTATATCTGAGTTTCCTAGTGCCGCCCATGTCTAATGTTCTGTTTATTGTGTTATCATGTTTATTGTTTTTATAGGGATAGGATAGTATCTTTTACGTGTTTGTACTTTTAAGTTGTTGTATGGTTGTCAGTTGTATTCCAAAGTTAAGTTTTGTAACAGAATTGTGAATTCTTAAACATTTGGTGTAAATGTTTTAAAATATTTAGTTTCTGAAATGTGCTAAAATTACAGAAATTGACATCGAAGTTTACAAAGCGGTATACAAAGCCTCCCGTCCGAATAAAAACGTTTCTTTAAAACAAACTCAGTCACTTGGAAGTAGTCGTAGAGCTGGTACATTATATACTACTTAAAAAGTAACGCCGTTATGTACACCGTGTCCTGTTTGTGTCCTCTAATCCTCTTTTGTTATATCTGCTAGTGCAAAGACCATTTCGTTTTATGCAACGTGTTCTTTGTTATATTCCGATCTCTGCTAAGCCTTTGACATATTGGCCATGTCAGGCTATTTTCACTATTTGTGTAATATTTGAAAATATTTACAATTGGCGGTTGACTGTTTTGTTATGCGTCAAATACACATTATATGTATGCTTACAGAGATCTAATGGAACCAGATAACACAGCAGACACGGCCGCAAGCATGGACTTGAGATCAAAGAGGGCTTTTTTCGAAGCTAAATCGCAGCAGGTAAACATGTTTTTCATAAGATGCAGTTCATTAACCCAATTTAGTGAGGTAAACAGTCAACCTTCGGACAATTAATTCAACGAAAGATAAATAAATGATAAATGAAAATTAAAATCGTGTACTCGATGCATAAGGAAACGTACCTTTGAGCTTATTTTCATTTGGTTTAACATTAATCGTATTGCACTTTTAGTCACGTTTGATACCGAGGCTAAACCTTAGTAATAATTATAAAAATGCGTATCTCGCCATTTGAAAGTTATTTATGGACCTCCTATATATTAGTTAAGCAATATTATGTTTTGCAGAGTTTGATACTGGGTCAAGCTTGGTCCAAATCTAGGTCAGTAAGTCAGATATATCGAAATCTCTACGCTCACGCAATTTTTAAAGAAACATTTAGCAACGAGTAAGTATTACGCATAAACGTTGAAAAATAGTTTACATGTATCATGTCGGACGGCAATGACTGGATATTTAATCAATATCCCTATTTGACGCTTCTCTGGCTAGTCCTAAAATTGTAAATCTACGTAGTGCATAAAAAGTCCTGCTTTTTAAAATCATTTATACTACGGTGGACATTAATATTGGCATATGTATAGATGTCAGATCTCTGGCAAAGGAAATGTTATGCGATAAAGGTTTCATTCTTGTGACTCTGTATATCTAGTTTCTGATTTGCATTGCAATAAACAGCTGTAAAACGTGCGTCAATTATTGAAGATTTATCTTTAGCTATAAGTTTGCGAAATACAATCAACAGGTTGTAAACTTGTTTTAAGACCGACAAAACATAACAAGATAGACGCCGCATGAGCACGTAACCTAGTATGAATGTTTTGTATTGCACTGTATTGTATTGTATTGACATGTGACAAGACAGATTTTATAAAGTTATCAAATTTTGATTTTGGGTGTATTAACTTAATAATTTGCCAGTTTAAATGTTTATAAGCATGAAAATTGCACGAAATACCAAAACTGATTTACAGTCATGATCATAATGTCTCCAACCTAGTGGGGGAGACATATTGATTTGTAGCTGTCCGTCTATATCTATATATTTATTATTTTCAGTAAAAGCGGTTCTCCTCTTCCTCTCCAATACCTCTTGCTTGATTTTCATAACATTTGCAGGACGCATTAAGAAGTGTAGTTGTGCATACTATAATTTGGGTTCACTAACTCAAAGATCATGGTTACAGGGACTAAAAAACAAAATATTGTCCGTGCGTCTCCAAAAGTAAATGTAGAGTCACACAATCAAAGTTCAAGGTCATGAGGTTGGGAGACATACGTTTGTTCGTGAAAAACAGTCTTTAGATTTATTTGGCCTAATAAAGGTCTTACACAGTAAACACAATGTCTCATTTTCTTATAGTCTTCACATACAAAGAGTGTAGAGCATGTGCAGAAAAGACCACCTGCACCTAAATCAGGTAAGATGTTTGTCTATTTGAAGCAGTACTTGTACATCAAAGTTGGTTGGTTTCATCGTATCAACATTTTGAATCCAGTCATCTTGAACATTACTAAAAAACTAGGACACATGTCAAATCTTTAAAATAACCTTTAAAGGCCCCGTTTGACACCAAAATCGCTACGAAAATTGGTCAAAATCTTTATCTTTGTATTTAGAACTCTAATTGTTAGGAAATGTCAACAACTCGTTCAACAGACCAAATCATAGAAAAACACTGTAAACAGCGTTTTTGTACCCAGTTATCCTGAAAATTGGTTACATAGGGTCAAAAGCTAGATTCCCCAGTAAAATCATAGAAAAACCTTGGCAACATTCTCGAATGCACATTTTGAACAGAATCATCTTAAAATCTAGTCAGAATGATTGTCGGGATGAAGTCTAGGTAAAATGTGAAACTGGGTCACATGAGGTCAAAAACTAGGAAACGATGTCAAAGCATATTGAAACCTTGTCAACACTCTCACTGTGGATGAACGATCACCGAATAGTGGCTCGAAATTGAGCTCAGGTACTTAGTTTTCGCAAGGATTGTTTTACAACTGGGGTAATTTATAATCCGATTTTCACCCTGATGCATATTATTTTGTTGTTATTTGCATGTTTTAGATACTTCCATGACTCTCCCAGCGAATGTTTTCCCTTGGTATAACAGATAAACATACGTTTAAATGTTGAAAATAACCCAAAAAGATGGCCGACTCACTAAAAAAATATGGACCTTTCGCAAATTCTGCCGTTTTATTACGGGAATCGTTTACATGTGAATAATCTAAAGTGGGCGATTCATTTGTCCAAAGAGCATAATTATGTTAATGTTCCAAATTTCATCAATTTGGACGAAAGAATAGCGTATATACGGCTCTTGAAACATATCGATGATTGTACTGGGTATTGGTTTAAACTTGTTCTGAGTATTGACGAATGAGCGAATTGAGACTTGCATCGTGAAATAAGTAAAAAATAAACTGTTTAAAACGTGAAACGTCTTTATTTGTTATCACTTAAAGATATACAATCAGGAATTGTTTTGCTTTGAACAAGTCGTATTAAACGTTAATTTAGGTGGATAATAAACTGTTTTGTCCGGCGTTTAAAGTATAAGATACACCTGTAATAATAATATATATGTTTCAATAGATAATCCACAACATCGCATGTAAATACATATGTTATGCAGTATTGAACTATTCGTTTAATGACTCAGACATGAAGTGACTTTTAAAGTAATCTACAACCAGAAACATTTAAGTTGTGAAATAAATTGAAATTAATTGCAGTTTTTGTTGTTGAAAATGAAAATTACTAAACTGTCTGTCACATCTGCTATCAAAATATCTCCGTCATTAGAAAGTTTAAAGATAATAGCTTAATATCTTCGTATTACAATGGAGTCGTTTAATGCAATTATGCTGTTTAACGTTATTTATTATATGTTTTTGGCCGTGAATTATGTAGCTCAAATTTCATGCATGCTGATTATGACAGAAAATGAATCGAAGCAAGTAAAGGATTCAACCTTGGAATGCATGGTACCAACAAGATGAATAACATTGAACAAAAGAAAAGACCATACTTGTTTATAAATCATTGCTGTGACATTAGATATATATTTAAAGGAGTGTACTGCCTAACACAATAAACAGCTTCCCAACTGGTTGTCAAACTTGGTATGTTGACCATGGAGTAAATATGAAAAAGAAATATGAAATAAAGATCAAATGTCACCGGCCTTGATTTAGAATTATCTACCCGAACACAGCATGTTGTTATATTTTCTGATTTTCAAGGGCAGTAATTTCAAAATTAATATTCGCGTGTATTTCATAATGTGATTTCATTTTTTTGGATGTAATTCAATAGAGGGCAGGTATGTAAGAAGACCCCTTGCTTTACTATAAAAGTATGCCCCCTTCAAAGAACAAGGGTATATTGGTTTGCAGATGAGGTCAGAAGGTAAAAGGGCAATGTCATAATTACCCGGAATAGTAAAACGATTTCCGCACGATAATTCGAGCACACTTAGGCCTAGGATGTTGATCTTTTGTGGTGGTTTGTCATGACCAGCAAAAAATCCCTATCGATTTTGAGGTCAGGCGTTCAAAGGTCAATGTTACAGTGACCTGGGATAGTAAAACAGTTTCTTGACGTTAACTCGAGAACGGGTGGGCCTAGCATCTTGAAACTTGATGTGGAAGTTGGTCATGCCAGCAGATGACCCCTATTTATTTTGAGGCCAGTAGGTCAAAGGTCACTGGGACTTTCTTTTTTATCTCGTTCGACTTTTCCCACATTACTAATTGCATCAAAGGGGGCATACATGTTTTACATACAGCTCTTGTTTTACTCTGGATTTAACATAGCAGCCTCTGATCAAGTGGCAATCTATCACTGCCTTAACAGTGCTTATTAACATTGCGTTCAGAATCTTCAAATTTCAAACACAAACTTTTCGCAGTATGTTCACAGATAGTTAAAGGTCGATTATCAAATAGTTACTCAAAATACAAACAGTAAAGAAGAACTTCGTGCATTAATACGGCACAAGATGCGGACATCTACGAGTGTTTATTAAGAATAAAAATCATTTATGACCGTAATGTCCATATATGATGCCACTCAGGACAATTTAGCAATTATTTGCATACACTTTAATCGACTTCACGGAATCGCCACCTATATTGAGTAAAAAGTGCAAATTGACAACAGTATTTTGACGAGCCCATTACCACCAGTCGTTGTGTGACTTCTAGACAACAAATATTTTAAATGAATTTGAAATAATTGCACATCAGTACGATAAAATGGATTATTATTTATTGTTAGAAGACAAATATTCTTACAATAAATAAAAAACGTTTTAAAAGCAGCAGAATAGTTCGGCTTCTCCATTTTAATAATCGATACACACCAACCCAGTACACTTACTCGAATTATATTTTTATAAATATTTTGTCCCAGAAAAACGTTTGTTGATAAAATCTGGAGCACTTATGCCTGGTCTTTGCGAAATTAAAACACCCAGTTCAGATTATTCATATCTAAGCACATTTGCGAAACAAAACCGTAGACGTTACCAAAGGTCAAAAGTTTCGAGTGAGTGCCATCTTTTTGGTGGCTTTTTAACAAATCAACTTACATTTATTACACTTTGGGAATGCACTGGACCGGGATACTATATGTAGTTGTAGTATATAAAAACCCGCAAATGCATACAAGATAATGAGCAACTCGCTGAAAATCGGACTTTAACTGGTCTCCGTTGTTAAACTTTTCGTCGCGAAAACTGATTACCTGTATTTTGAGCCAGTATCCGGTGGTCGTTCATCCACATTACCATAGGGGTCACATCTGACACCAAATTATCACGAAAATAAATTTTTCAGAATGTTTGTCTTGATGAATTGCTGGTCAGGTTTGAAACTAGGTTGTGAAGGATCAACAACTAGGCCACCGTGAAAAATTAAAGACCATCTTAACACTCAAGAAGCCATATTTGCACCAAATCATCCTGAAAATTATTCAGAATGTTTGTCGAGATTCACTTTATGTCCTTTTTGAAACTTGGTGACATGGGGTCAAAAACTAAGTAACCGAGTGTACTCGTGGACAATCTGATGAACCATTATTCGTCAACATTTAATTGTTGTCTTGAACAAATCTAGGTCAAGGGCGAAACTATTAACGTGAGCCCATATACGTTTATCTTGACCTTTTGAATCACTCTTTTGTTTTTGTTTTTGAAGCAACAGTAGTGAAATCTGGACTATGTGCAGTTCTGCCAGCTGATTTCCAATTGTGATTGGCTTACCTTGAACATGTTTTCTTTCTTTTGGAGCAATGGTACAAAATGTACTTAGGTGGGCAATATAGGGCCATCTTGACTTTTTTCTCTCCGGTTTTAAGACAAATAAAACGAGAATACCAAATTCCAAGCAGTAAAATCTCAAATGGTTAACAATGTGATTTTCCAGTAACATTTTAGTTTACTTCTCGAGAGTTGTTGATTTATCCAGTACTCGAATACTACGTATATGAACAAGATAAGTTTAATATGCATATATATATTTACTACCACAAATGTGCCATCTTTGCAATTTAGTCCATCCCAAAAGAATTTAAACACTGTTTATGCTAGTAGACAAAATTTAATAAGTAAAACAATTTCTAGCAGTGGAACAAAGTAAATTGCATTTAACTAGTTATACCTTTGAATAAAGATATCAGTGAGCAACAAACTTAAAAATTGTTTTTATTTTTATTACATGACCTTTCTGTTCATAGTTTCAACCCAGGTGACTGCAACAAGTACACAGAGAACGGAAACAAGGTGTGTTTGTAACTGATAAACTATTTAAATAAGGCACTCCTTTTTCTCTGCAAATAAGTGAGAAATATAGATGTTTCTTCTACAACATCTTGTAAATACATGAAAAAACTTTACCAATCATTCTGTTAGCTTGGCAAGACTACCCATTTCTTATCACGTCTGTATCCAACCACAAAGCCGACGCGTTACAAAACATACTCTGCCAAATAAATCGTAACTCTACAGAACAGAAAAATCTTGTAAATACAAGATACAAGGGGAGCGGTGGTGTAGAGGTTTAGGTGTCTGCCGCTCATCCCGGAGGTTGAGGGTTCGAGCCCCACCAAGGTCACGACCGTACCTCCTCATATGACACCAGTACTGGTTTTCCAGGAAACGGACTCGAGAGTGAACCGATAAGCTACAAGCTTTATTCACAATCGAGCTAAAATAAATTAGTATAAACTAACAGAAAAATATCTTTATAGTATAAACATGTGCTCTTAAACTATAATAAAAACACAGATACTAGTGGTATTTCATAGTATATCAATGCATTTGAGACATCTGTGTATCTTTTGTGTAATGAATCGTAAAGAAAAGGGAATACTAAAGGCACACACAAAGACAAAGTTATCACATAACTACAAACCATCCGGCGCTGGGTACTTCGCTTGAAAGATTATTTCTATTGTTATATATATGCAATTGTATGTGAAATATTGTTTCCAGGCCAGTTTCCCCGCAAAAAGAAATCCCGTCAAGTTCCGAAATGAAGTCACCACAAACAGCAGGAAGGTAAATCTTTTGCTTTGGATGTCATGACAGCAAACGGATCGCAATACATTGAAATATTTTAAGAAAATTACAGTTTAAGGAGACATATACATTTGTATTATATTATATCATATTATTTTATATTATACATAAACATAACCGCCCATATTTATCAACACCTTATAAAAAACTGTTCCAATCTCCTTGTAAGCTTGGTAAAGACGACCCATTTGTCATAACGTATGTACAGTAAACTCCGTATATATCGACTACAGATATAACGTAACTTTAACGAACATATTTTTTGGCCCGATTTTCCCCCTTCTTTGTTTAATGTAAAATATACGGTTATATCGTACTCCGGTTATAAGGAAACTTCGGATATAAGGAACAATATTTTCTGGCCCAACAATGGAAAATGTACAGTAAAGATATCGTATATATCGAACTGAAAATATGTTCCGAAGAGTTAACAATATCTATTGATTTTGCATTTTTCTTTTGTCGTCTGCATGTAATTTTCATAGCGCACTTGTAGCTATTATTCATAAAGGTAAATCATTACACATGTGTAACATTTTGGTAAACTAGTTAAATGATAATACAAACATAATTGTTAAGTACGATATTCAAGTCATAATATTTTACGTAAATAATTGTGAGCGTTTTTTTTTTAAAGCATGCAGACGGGATGAAATTCCATACTGGGAAAAAGTACCTTGTTAAATATTCAAGTTATGGCAAATGAGCGAAAATCAGCTTCATTCAGTTGAATTTGTTCTAGTATTGCCAATTAAAACATGAACCGTGTTTTTTTTAATGTTTTTTTTTAATCCTTGCTATTATTTTACAGTTTACGGATATAGAAAAGGATAACAGTTATATATTTTTATAACTCTTCAAAAGGGGGTAGGAAAATCATAAGCAACTTTAAGTTGATGGTTCGGATTTTATTACATTTGACTAAAAAAATACTTGTTCGATATATATTTTAGTTCGATATATATACATCGTATATAAGGAACTTGTTCGAAATACGGATATTAGGAACTCCTGATATAAGGAACAAATTTAATAGGTCCCGATGAGTTCGTTATAAGCGGAGTTTACTGTAAACAACCACAGAGACGACCGGTTATTAAACATACTCTCCCAAATAAATCGGAACTCTACAGAACAGAAAAAAATCTAACAGTATAAACTTGTGCACTAAAACGATAATAAGAACGCCCCAGTGGTATTTCATAGTAGTTCAATACATTTGTGACATATATGTGTCTTTTGTGTCGAGAAAGGAATACTTAAGGCAATCAAGAAAGACAAAATTATCATATAACAACAAACCATCCAGCGCTTGGTGCTTAGCTTTAATGATTATTATTATTATATATTTTATATATATAATGCAATTGTATGTAAATTATTGTTTCCAGGCCAGTTTCCCCGCAAAAAGAAACCTCGTCAAGTTCTGAGATGAAGTCACCACAAACAGCAGGAAGGTAAATCTTTTGTTTTAGATGCCATGGCAGCATACGGGTCGAAATACATTGAATCTTTTTAGAAAATTACAGTTTAAGGAGACATATTATATTATACTATATGAAACATAACCGCCTATTTTTATATTTGGTCCACGACTCATTTAAAAAATGCTTTCGTAGTAGATGCTAGACACATCCAACACAACTTTCGTTCTGGTGTTTGCTCATGCACATTTTCGCATACTCTTCAATTAATATATTCTTAAGTTTCTTTAAGAAATAATATATTGCTGGCCGTGCATATTTGTGTAGTCTAATGAATATTTGAAGAGAAGTTTAGATCTAAATGACCAGCTACTAGGACTTACTTCTACACTAGATCAATGTGTGAACTTGTTGTCACTACTTATCATGTAAATGTTTTGTTTACATTAATTTGCAGTTCCAATCACAAATGTAATGAAGAGCTAACAACAAGGATTAAGGAAGTGTCATCAAGGAAAAGCAGGTATGAGAGACTGGCACTACGTTGTAAAAGTTTTGAATTTAAGATATGGATATGTTATCAGTCAGATCTGTTTATATAAGGTGTGTCGTTAGAGGCTTAAGTGCACTTCAGTTTAAAGACTTTACATTATATGCATGTAATGATGTTAAAGAAAGACCCAATCTTTGTGATAATTCATAAACAATTGAACTGACCTATATATATATGTAGGCCCCTATATGATTTATATTCTTTATTACAAACAAGGAAACGTGTATTGCTTTGACTGTTTTGTTAGTTCGTACATTACAGAGGGCTGTTGCATTCTTTTTAAACAACATCACTGACTGTTCTAATTTATATTATACAATATTTTGTGTTGGTTTAATTACTTGGTTGCGTTTTCCTAATATTATAAACTTGTAGACAGAATTGATATATCCAATGTTCGCCATCTTAGAAATTATAGAAAAAGTGGCAGATAATGTATTCTGTCTTAACTGCGAACGTTATGTCAAGCATCTGGGCCAATGTCAACATAGATTAGATATACATTCTTTAAAAAAAAGCTCACTGAAGCAGCTATATATTTTCACCTTGAATTTTAGACCTTGCATCATAAATACTATGTTTGCTCAAATAGTGGGTTTTCGCCAAATGATTTGGAAGTGTTCCAAAAGCCTATGTGCTTAATAAGCGCTGAGGGTGAAAATGTCCTAAAGTTTGAGACGAAGGCGGCAGAACAAATAGCAAAGATTCTTTGGCCAATAGTAGTTGTGTCTGTTGTTGGACTATACAGAACTGGAAAATCTTATCTGATGAATCGTTTAGCCGAATCAACCAAAGGTACGTACTTTTCACGTGTTAAACGATTTCATGGCACTGCATCCGAAGATATGTACGTTTTATACGTTTTTAATAAAAAAGTTTTATTATCTGGATATGATTACATCGACATCTTTAGGAACGTGTTTCCGAAAGGAAGATTAACGCTTTTGATCAGCTTTAACTGCAACACAGCAAAATTTTATCAGTTTTTGTGACTACTTAACCTACGAAGACAGTTTCTTGATAAAAAAACCTGCATGTTTTGTTTTATAAATTGTTTGCTTAAATGTACAGGGTTTGCGTTGGGTGACACAATCGAATCGACAACTAAAGGTATATGGGTATGGTGTAAGATGCACCCTGAAAAGTCAAACACAGTATTGATGTTGCTCGATACAGAAGGACTTGGTGATGTTGAAAAGGTAGGAATGATACTACTGTAGTGAACGGGGCTTCTTAATAAGTAAGTTCGAACACAAGCTCAGGCAGTGCCCCGGTGTTGCATAGTGGAATTAAACTAGGTCCTTTTCCGCATATATGGGGCTGAAGGAATTCCAATCCGTTAGACATGTCCTGTATCATTAACGGACCAGTGCACGACGATTAAATAATTTTACCAAGGACCTTGTCTTTATCGGGCTTGTTTTGTTGTATTTCCTTGTTTTTGAAGCTGAAACAATTTGATAAATCTGACGTATCTTACAACAAATGCCAAAGGGTTTTAATAAC
>JAUMHA010355792.1:0-14035 GCA_032359765.1 Saxidomus gigantea | reverse complement strand
ATCAAAACAATACTGGAGCATAACATCCTGGCTGCATTGAGCTTGCACTGAAAATAAAGTGTAATAATGTGCTGATTATCTCAAAGAAAACAGTTCAAACTTTGAAAACATAGAAGAAATTAAGTACATAAATGTTTACATTTTGCATTTGGAACTATTACTTATGTGGCATAATCTTTGAATTAATCTACAGGTACAGTAGATACATTATATACTTTCTATGCCATAGACATGATGTTTGTCAGCAGCATTGTACACTATCCATAATGCTTATAGAAGCAGTCAAACAGGAAGTCATGTATGAAACATTAAAGATACAGTGACTACACATATCCAAAAACTTAAATAAATTGTTTTTCCAACACACACACTCATGCACATGATACAATGTAAAAAAAATCTTGTACTAACTTGACTTCTTGTCAGGAAATAATTCAGGTATCAGGAATTATAATAATTCAGGTATCAGGAATTATAGATCTATGAAGAAAGTCATGCCTGCATCAGGAATTGAGCCTAGATTTTTCAGAATTTTTAAACAATGCCACAATTCACTACACCCTCCCCCCACCCACTCCCACTCAGTTTTCAAGATACAAAATTCATTTAATTTAAAACAAACTATGTACTTAGTCTAGTAGAGCTCTTTAAATAACAGTGTGAATCAGAGCTGCA
Source organism: Saxidomus gigantea (assembly GCA_032359765.1). NCBI lineage: Eukaryota > Metazoa > Mollusca > Bivalvia > Venerida > Veneridae > Saxidomus > Saxidomus gigantea. Next base: position 13,360 of record JAUMHA010355792.1, on the reverse strand, counting down.
CTTGACTGAAACCGCCATCAGATAGTATGGAGCCTGTATGATTTCTAACCAAGGACTGTACTACTTCTACCTTCGGTTTGAATTTTCAACAAATTGTATGGGTTTTATGTGCAGACTGACCAAAACAGTAATGCACAAACTTGAACAAAGAAACAAGAACCTTGTGAAGTTTCATTCCCAATTGAGCCGAACAGATGAAGAAATAATCCAAAACCATCGCAAAAAACACTTATTTGACATTTGACATTGACGTAAGCAGTCACTTGGCGGATATTGATTTATTATCGGCCTTTATTTCTAAATTTAGAAGCAAAACATGTCTTCACAAGCCTAAATAGTCAAATATATCTAAGACATAAAGAGCAACATTTATGTAAAACATTATAGTATTTCCGCTCATATAAAAATACAAAACACTGTTTAAACACATGTAGACTATCTTTTCAAGCGTTTAACCGATTACGTTCATGACGTCATTTGGACGAAAATTTGCTTGGCGCTTCACCTTAAAAAAGGACTGACACAAAAAACAACAACACAAATGCATGGGAAACAATTTATTTATATAACAAACATATTTAAAATATTTCTTTCGTGTTAAAGTTGTAAATACTTTATTGATTATACGTTCACGATATTACGACATCGACATGATTTCAAGAGTTACCTCCCGTTATTAAGACTGGCTTACGGCCTAATTCCTCAGTTCAGTACATCCTTAAGGTAATTATATATTACTATTTGCGCTGAATGTTTTCTTTAGTATAGTTTAAGTCCTTACCTTTTGAGAACAACATAGTTTGCCTCAAAAAACAAAAAAGAATAATAGTGATACAAAACATAGTGACCCTGTCACTGGTTACATAAAATTACACGAGTTTGGTTAGTCATTTGTACCAGTATTTGATTTATTTATTGGAAATCGTGCGGGACTTGATCATAGATGCATTTGGACTTCCTAAAATGTGTCTTGTTCATGAACATTTTCTCTACGGTATTAGTACCATGCTATTATATTGTTAGACTAATACATAAGAAACATTTATCATGTTCGCATGCACCCATACTTCTACACCTGTTTGACTAAAGCATCCTGAATTTTTCTGTTGATACACTAGGGCGTTTTAAACCGCGCAAGGATTATCTGGACATAAGCATGTTGTAATGAATCCAAATTCCATATTGCTGCTCCGTCCGTGTAGTAAATTACAGAACCCCTTCATAATGTGTAGGAAACTCACAATGTATCGTGAATGTATGCCTGTATTGAACTAGTTAGGTATTTTTCCAGCAACATCTATGAACAACAAATTATCAGGGAGGTCTCTTCCATACTCAGTCGTCCATTCTGTCAGTAAAGCATTTGTTGGTCCAATGTTTTTTTTGTAATGGAGGCCTTTTTCTCTCCAATTGGTTGCTAGCCCTCTGTTTCCTAGAAAATAAATAAACATAATATAAAGAATATGATATTGTGATATTTGATATTAAATTAAAATGCTCAAAACAGAGAAGAAATACATTATGCACTGATTGCAATCAAAACGAGGTAAACACTATTTGTATTCACTACGCTTCAAATGTGTTTGAGGGAGTAGCGATTCTCGACACATGATACTTTTTCTAAAAATAACAAGTTTATCTCTTAAAGCATATGCCTTACAGAGACTACACAATCTTAAGAATAGAGACTTTGAAAACATGAAACTGTTTAAGAATTATAGGGCTTATAGTGATTTTCCAAGGAAAAGTACAAGGGTAAAATGAATTCATTAACTGTTTCAATATAGAATTAATACAATTTGCTTAGTTTAAGAAAATATAACGTAAGCTTATGTTTTAGCAATAAACTTAAGTTTCTCCTCGCCTTTTGTGAACAAATTTACTTTTGCTCGCTTCATTGAATGCTTGTCTGAAAGAAAATAATGTTTTTAAAACATTTTCTTTCAATATCAGTCTTTTATTCAAATCATTACTCTGGTGTGTTTTGCCATGACCATCCATCTTTACAGCACCCTTGTGATAGGAACAATCCTACTCCCTGGTGAGAGAAAATAGCCCTACTCTCTAGTGAAAGACAAAAATCATATCCTCTGCTGAGAGAAAATAACCCCCCCCCCCCCTGCTGAGAGAAACTAACCCTACTCCCTGGGGAAAGAAAAAAACACTATTTCTAATTGAGAGATGACAACCTTACTTCCAGGCAGCTTCGATTTTTTACAAAATAATGAGAGCAAACTCATTTTGTAATTATCATTTATGTGTTGTTTCTTTCTCGATAAGAGTTTTTAAATTTATATGTATGCTTGAGTGGCGGTCATTACCGGGTTGGAACAACGGTAATTTGGTTGAAGTGGCATGATTTAAAAGTTTTAGCACAGGACAATTGGAGCATACTTTATACACAACATACCATAGTATTAGCAAATGTTAGCTACAGAAGTAAAATTTTACGAACTTTGAAAAAATAAACTATAAGACAACGTTACATATAAGGTAAGTTTTTTTTAAGCTATAGTACTTAAATCTCAAGGAATATTATTTATGTCAATGATAGTGCGCACTCTGGATAAATTGTCCAGACCATTTCAACTAGACCACATACTTATTTACTTCCGGGTATGAAGTATTTTGTACAATTATTAATCGTATGGACAAAGCTAATTTTGACCGAATAACAAAATTTGTATTACACCAAATACAATTATCTCAGATTATAGCTTTACGCGTTTGAACAAAATTATTTCCAAATTTCCTGTATAAGTCTATCTATAACAAGTGGCATCCCTAGAGTAAATGTTGAACTTGAGTGTAGTAGTTAGAAGAAATATTAGGTTACCTCTCTGTAATTTTAAATGCAAATTTCATTTTTTTTTTTGCTTTAGGCTTTTGACACAAATACTTTTCAATTTTCTATTACTCTACTTGCTTATAAACTAAGGATGTAAAGCAAGCTTGGAATATGATGACTGTGTTAAAAGCTATCGTGAACGACAAATGTTTTGTCATAAAAAATGATTTTCGGGTGTTACTCCTCGTATATTTTGAAAGTGTACTTACACATAACTAGAATGTTAAAAGACACTAGACTTTGCATGTACAAACATACCTTTAAATTTATAATACATCGTGAATTCGTTGTACTTCCATGCATGATATATATGCCATATTGTCCACATTGTGTCTGACCTGCCGTTTTTCTCGAAAGCTTTGTACCACAATGTCGCCTTATGTCCTGGTAAATATGGTTTCGTTTTCCTATGTCCGTTTGAAGACGAATACCACTCAAGAAAATGATTCCAGTTTTTGTTATTTGGTGAGAATCCCCATGATCCAAGAACCGGATAAAGGTATAAGGTATGATTCGCAGGACATTCGACATTACCGTTTGTCTTCATGTCGAATGTAATCTGTGAAGCTTGCAGTGTATAACCATTAACATCAGGTCTGTGGTCATACTTTTGATGGACAGCTTTAAGATATCTGTAAAAATACTTTGACACTGTTAAATCATCCTCTAAGATCACAGCTATTTCTTTACTTCCAGATTCAGGTGTCCATGCAAGAAGCCATTGTCCCATCAATCCTACCTTTTTTGGATGGATATTTATCTTGTAGTCACCGTGCAGAAACGTAAAGGTTCTCGCAGTCTTACATGTTGAGTGGTCGATTCTTCCTTGATCTGATCTATCGATCCATACCTCAAGTATCACTTTATCATTTCCAAACTCTGCAGTGTTTACCGACTTCAATAGTCTAAGAAGAGATGCTGCTCTATTAAATGCTAATACGATAATTCTTAAGTCATATCGTACATCATTTCTTATAGAAGTATCGTTTTCACCATATTTATTTACTTTAAAGTTGTTATTGGTTTTAGCTGCCGGCTTTGTTTCTGAATAAACTAAATATGCAAAGAATGAACTTACTATTAGTAACACCAATTTGTAACAGATTTTCCTGCATGACGTGTTACCAATAATATTATTAATCATGATTAATATCTATAACTTGAGTCCAGGAAAGAACTTTGGCTGCACAGTATGATATCAAAATGTCCAATGCTTAAACCGAAACATCTGTATATGCATCTAAGAAAGATCCATAAAAGGCATTTAATAATTCGCTGTCTGGATGCATAATTACTTGGAAAACACTGATAAACGACGGAAGTTTTATTCGCATTACAGTAAAATATTTCTTAACTGTAACTGTCAGAAGCTTAATATCATACCGTTGTTAGCAATTTCCTCCTCAGTAGCTTCATTGTAATCCAAAATTTAAACAAGTAATTCTGCAAGACATCGTCAAAATTATTGTTCAATCTTCAATTTGTCTATAATAATTGTAACTCTTAAGACAACAATTTATATGGACCATTACTGACAGCATGGTTTCATTGTCGTTCTGGCTTTTTCAAACGTAGGAAGAAAAATGCAAAGCCATTTCACGAAAAATACAAATGCAACATATAACGATGTTCAAGATGGACGTAAACGTTTAAAAAACCAATGTTTATTGATTTTAAAACTACTCGCGTTAGTTTTTGAAACATCTAGTTAACTTGCCGAGCTCCTTCCGGACAATATTTAGCCGAGTCTGAGAATTCCTCTTTTTCAAAAGACAGTAACCTGTAATCATAGTCATCAAACAAACTATTATGTGATTATTGACGCGGCCGTCTAATCTTACGAGTCGAGTTCAAATCCCTGTCAAACCCAATGTTTTAAATATTTTTTCTTCTTTTTTTTTTCTAAGCTTTAAAACCACCTTTTAAATGTTTTTCTGCAAATATTTATAAAAATCGTCATTCATATCATACTAATAAGGATAATGACAATGTAAATTTAAGTTCTGATACATGTATAAACAATACGGTAATGGCTGATTACTGATCTGGTTATTTGAAAATATAGACGGTAAAGGTTCACCATTCTTTGCTATTATATTGAGAATAGTCTGAGGACAAAAATTATCAGAGTGAAATTTACGCCTATTCATAAAATTCTCATTTTGCTTTGATTTTTATCCGCTTTACCTTATGTTGGTTAAAAGTTTTTGAACTTTTTAATCAAATAACTCACGATACTTCGAACAGGCTACCTAGTTGTGTTCTTACTTTACAGTGTATACTGAATACTTTAACGCATTAATAAAGTGACAGCTGTTTTCCCAACAAATAGTAAAGGGGTCACAGTATGAAAATTGTTTCCTATATAAAGTTGTATCATGTTTTTGAATAAATACTGTATACATGCCTACTGCCGCTGGATGTGTTGAAATACAGCGGGGGAAAACATTTGTTTTATGAAGCTAGATTCTCACGCAATACCATTTATATAGTACCTGGTGGTATCATTTGCTCATTAAAAGCCATTTTGCCGCGTCTTTAATGCTTTGCTTTGCATCAATACTCTTCTTGTTGATCATCATTTTACTCTTTTTTCTTCAAGTTTCTGTGTACATCATATGTAATCGCAAAAAACATTAGACCGAATTTAAACATGCATATCAATATTTTTATAACATAATAATTTTTTAGATATTTTTTTCGTTTAGATTGTTAATGCAAAACACACAATCGGTATAAATTGCCTCGACATGTTCTTTGCTGCATACAATTATAGTTAAAATCTAAATATTAATGGCCGCCAGGTGAAACAAGCAAGCTAATAAGAACTACATGTAAAAAAAATTGCCGGAAGTATTTCCTGCTTAGCGAGATGGCTGGATTAATTCACTGCTTGAACATACCCAATTGAGACTTAGTGTTAGGAATATAGACTGGATGTTCAATATGGTAGGTGGTAAAACAGGCATTTAGGTTTTACTCATGGCACTCTGAAGTGCAACATTACTACCCTTATCTAGTTGAGAGACGCTTGTGTGTGCTGAAGATTTGTTTGCATTATTAAAAGAACTGTCAGATCTGCTTAAAATATTGTTAGGCCGCTGATCTCGTCTAGTCATATATTTAATAATAGCAATTTGTAGTCATTGTTATAAAAATACGCTTTATATCTTCATTCATGTATTATAGGATGTATTTACATGGAACTGTGGCCAAGGTTCCCAACCCTATTCATTTCACCCAAAGACCCTATCATCCCTACATACGGGTCGTAACTAAACGCCTAGGGCCTAGGCTAACTCCCTGGACTAGTGCTAATATTTTATTCTAATACATTTGGGTCAATATTCCCCGGTTTCTATGTTGACAGCTCTCGATTCAACTCTGTGTCCGCCAACATGTTTAAATGTCGATGTGTTCGATTAATTCCGTAACTATGGAATCTCCCGAGTTCCAGTTCAAAGGTTAATCGAACGGTTCTCGTAACGTCATCTACGGCGCGTTCTGTGTGACGTATAGAGAGACAGGTATAATTTCTATATTTGCTTCTGATTTGCTTCACCGGGGTCAATCGCTCTCTCGTACCTAAAGGTTAAACTTGGTTACAAACAGCATCAGATCGAACGCCTGCTCTCTATAGAATTCAGCTCCTAATGAATATAAATAAGATTTGAGAGGTAGTTAATATCTTATATAAACAGTATTCTTATATTATTATATAGCTCCTGAAACTTTAATACTTAAGGTAATATTGGAGCGCCACCCTCCCCCTACCATTTTATCCAAAGGTTCTGAAGGATCCTTGGGCTGCATTCCATTAGAACATATTGGTACTCTTAGTTACTCTCTGCAGTTATACGTGCTAAAGACTCCAATATATTGTTATTATATATAAATACCATTACCTGTTACATGAGCTTATTGTTGTTGTCATTGATTATTGAATGCCTTCAATAAACTATAGTGTGAATGTTAAACTGTGCCTTCTTCCTTTCTGAAAAAGCTCCCTGTCCAGAATTGAGCTTGAACCCATAGCCTAAATAAATATTACATACTTTAACAATTATCCGGAATAGAGGCAGGCTGACCGGCGTGACCACTGGTGTCAGAAGTGGGATTCCAGAAATTCTGAGAATACTTCAAGGAAAAAGGCCACATAATTTCAGCATCCTGATTTATTCCGCTGGTAGTTTTGAATAAAAAAAGGAGATTATGCATCAAATATTTTATTAATAAAACACACACAAGAAATAGCAGTTTATGTAAGTTATAAAATAAAGACGACGATTGACCATCTGTTCTCTAGACAAGAGTGACCGCTCAATAGAGAGAAGATCCAGCTCGAAGGGTATCAAACCGTACGTTGATCCCAACGACATTTTGGTGCCAAACACCAGAGCACCCATATACTGTAAAAAACCTTTTGTTGTATTTGACCTGATAATCAAACAAATAAAAATACTAGTATTGCCTGTAACTGTATACTTCTTTTGTTCTTAACATAATCCTAAATTATGGATAGTGAGGTAGTAATGAGCAGTGCTTGTTGTAATACTGAAGAGAAACGAATCCACGACCCTGAACAAGACTTAGACCTAGAAACTTTATATGATGATACAGAGGAGACTTTCCATTGAGAGTCCCTTTTAGAGAGACGTCTGTAGACAATATCTCAAGAGATCATAGCAAACTTAAGAACTATTTTCAATGAAAATAAAGAAACTCAAGAACGGGTTAGAAACCTAGAGTTAGATGTTAGGACCTTAGACAAAGAATTGCAAAACAATAATGGTATCTCTAGATACCCAGATCTAAGAGCTGCAGGTGAGAACCAATCCCCTTTCAGATGGCATGGCCTTGATCCTACTTTACAAAGTGATAATATTCATTCAAGTAAAGACCAAGAGATTGACTTCCCAAACATTCAAGGGTGAATTCTGAGAACTTGAATATGCATTGTGCAGTTAAACTGAACCCTCAAAATTTTAATGGCAAAGATGATGTTTACGAATTCCTAGATTCTTTCAAAATATGTTGCCAAATAAATAGTTGGAATGATAGAGAAAAAGGGTTGTACTGAGAAAGTAGCCTTGCAAATACTGCACGCAGTATTCTTACTGAGCTCCGTAAAAAATGAGAAAACTGATTTTAAGTCGCTGACCAGAAAAGATATGGGTCAATTGACCAAACTGAGGTGTTCCGAGCTAAACTCAAAAATCTTACCAGGAAGCCAAGTGAAAACATCCTTGATCTTGCCCAGACAATAAAGAAAACTAGCCTGATGGCTTACCCTGATTCAGGCTCCCAATGCGTCACCTTGGAGCAAAAAGTCATGTAACTGACATTTTTTGGGAAAATCACTTTTTGGCATTTTAAGGTTACAAATATCAAGTTTTATTAGTCATTAAAGTTTGGAAGCTGTATTTTGATTAAATATAACTTTTTCACCAAAAAACTGAAAACACGTAACTGCACTTCAAAACTTGTTGGCGCAAAAACTGTGGTAAGTGCCCTTACTTGAGTTTTTGCACTGAAGATCTTTGAATGTGCAATTAATCTTTTGGTGGAAAAAATATTGTTACTGCATTTACGATACTTTTTGCAACAAGAATAATCAATGTTTTGTTTAAAAACCTGTTATTCTTTGGGGTTTTGTAGATTATTCATTCTTTTATCATTATTTTTTTTAAAAGTAATTATTTTGCTACTGATGACAGCATAATGTCAAGATATTTATTGTTTACATGGCCTCTACATACAATTGTGTCGTTTGTTGACCTTGATGTAAAAAATAAGCAAAGCTAGACTTAACCACTTCTGTGCCATGGGCCTATTTTGGGCCTATTGCTGTATACTATATTGAGTGCCGAGTGCCTATTTTAGGCCTATTCTAATAAGTTTTTTAAATAAAGTTATACATGTAATAAATCGTTTAAATAGGTGCGTATTTATCATTCCTGTCACCCGCACTTGTGTGTAAACAAAGTTAATTCCGATATTGAACATGATGACATCACCAGGAGTTGGTGACAACACGCAATTTAGGCTAAGAATGTGTGATTTTGGTTGACATGGTGTGTATCATCTATGCGTTGCTGTCTAGATTCTACAGCTTTCCATGCGGTTGCAACTACTTATGAAAGCCATACTCATAGATACAGCCGTTATCATAGATATATGCAAAGAGCTAATTAAGGAATAGTATTATTATGTCAGTGTTGTTTCTGACCTTTGTTAAGGCGGATGACATTATCAAAATTACTTAAACAATTTATGATTCCTATTAATTTCATACAACAAAAGTTTTAGCTGAGAAACGAACAATTGTGCAATTCCAGATTAAATAAATTTTCAAACCACTGAATGTCTTTAATTAATGGCCATTATCGGTCAATTATCTGCTCATTAAAATCATATGACATGATGTACATCTGTTCCGTCCATGTGAGGCAATATTGCGAAGGCTAGAGGTTATTGCCAGAAAATGAATGATAATTTCAAGATGATGAAAAGGCTGAAGTGAAAACAATCCCGAGAATACTCGGACCTGTTACGTTGTGTTTCCACTGAATTCAACAAAATGGAATGATAATGGTACCAATGATATTGACTATTTAGCTTTTATTACTGAATCTTTGACGTTGCTGAAATAACTATTATACACGAGTTGATCTTTTGGAGATTATCTGACTGTAGTACCATCACAATGTAATTTCCATCAATGAATTCAGAGACATATTACAAACTAAAATATTGTTGGTTAAATAGAAATTAAACGATTAATATTTTTTACTGTTTTTTTTTTGTTTAAAACAGTTTTTTAAATTCAAATTTTCGGCAATACTGCGCTTTTCAAGAAATTTGTCTGCACTTTTACATTTTACATTTTGACAATTTTTATTGACCATCATGTTAATTGTAATAGTGCAGACAAATTATATTATCTTATGTATCAACTGATTTGTAAATCCACAATGAACTCAAAGTTTAACCACAGTTATGGTATAACTATCTTCACAGCAATTTCATAATGTGTATGATATACTGTAAGTTATATGCTTTCAGTTAAAAAGTTAGTGCAAAAACTCTGGCAAGTGCACTTACATGACTTTTTACGTGTAATAAAGTTAGCGGAAAGAGTCATGTAAGTGAAAAGCATACGTAATATTTTTTTTTTACTGAAATAATTGAATATAATCTTTAAAGCAGATAAATATACATGATAAATATAAGCTTCACACTTCAGTATGGTATGAAAAAGATTTACTGGATATAAACAAATCACTTTTTTGTGTATCCTGTAAAAATTTCAAAAAGTCAGCTACAGTACCTTTTGCGCCAAGGCGACGAATGTATTTATATTGTTGCTTTAGATCACTTTGTAGATGCCCTCAATAACTCAGACCTTCCATTACGTTTACGTGAAGAAAACCTTAAAACACTGTCAGAAGCCGAACAAACTGCCACTAGGTATGAGGCCTTTAGAGTAGCTGAAAAACAAAGGAATAAAGTTATTTCAGTTTCATCAGTAGACAATAAACAGAATGTTAGTGATAGAAGTAACCCTAAAACTGAAGACCCTATACAGTATTTAACACAGACTCTTGCAAACATTACTAGAGAGTTTCGAGAACTTAAACATGAAATGTCTCAAAACCTACAACCACAGCAGTTCAATTCAAACTTTCGGGAAACAAGAACAGGTCTTCCTGGAGGTCCACAGGGAGACACCAGTTCCAAAACCACATGGGCCTGCAACATTAGATCAGAATCTTAAAAATGAAGGCTTTTACATACCAGCTAAATTACAAAGTTTTGAAATAACTGTTTTACTTGACACAGGTGCCGATTCTACAACTGCAAACAAAATTTAATCAACAAGCTACCAGACAAATTTAAAGCCAGAAATACTTCCAATTAACGGTCAAATGTTAGGAGTCACTGGTAACACCACCCCATTTCATGGAAAAGCTGAAATAACTTTAGAAATAGAAAGTCAATAATTTGAAATATAGGTATTACTAGCAGACATTCCAAAGAATCTTATCCTGGGAAGAGATTTTATCTTATCCCAGAATTGTGACCTTCTATCAAATACTTAGTCTAAATGGAGAAAAGCTATACTGCTTTTTAAACGTCAATGAAGTTCACATGAGCCTTAACAGAAGATATAGAGATTCCGTCAGAAAATGAAATGCTATTAAATGGTAAAACAAAAGACCCGTTTAACCAGAGTAATCTAGGAGTAACAGAACCTTTCGAAATATTTGTTCAGAACTATAACATTTTGATAGTCAGAGCGTTAGAACAACCAAAAGAGGGCTTAATCCATATAAGAGTAGCTAATTTTGGAAATACTCCAGTTCATTTATACAAAGATGCAATCCTTGCCACTATAGAAACAGTTAAGCTACCTGTGCAGAATGATAAAAACTGTTTCACGGCCGAATTAACATCAAGTAACCTCACAAATCAATCTCAAGAAATGCCAGATCATTTTAAAAATTGTTCTGAACGTTGCTCAAATGAAATGACTCTTTCAGAGAAAGGATATTTTCGAGACTTACTAATAGAAAATCAAGATAATTTCTCAAATCAGAGGATGATATTGACCATAGGAATTTAGTGGAGTACACCATAGATACAGGTAATGATAGATCCGTGAGAACACCACCCTATAAATTACCTTTAGCAAAGAGAGAACTTGCTGAAGCAGAAATACAAAAACTCCTAAACAATGATTTGATTGAACCTTCACAAAGTCCCTGGTTAAACCCAGTAGTGCTCATTCCTAAATCTGATGGTACATCCTTAAGATGTTGTATTGACTTTAGGAAAGTAAATGTAAAAGGTAAAATTTGATGCCCATCCTCTACCGAAAAAAAAAGATCAGTCCATAGAATCACTACGGGGTAATAAATATTTCTCCTCAATTGATTGCAGATCAGCTTACCACCAAATCTCTTTTACTGAAAAGGATAGGCCAAAAACAGTATTCTGTATAGGGGGAGAAACATATCAGTGGAAAGTACTACCATTTGGTATGGCTACTTCTCCCGCCGTATTTGAACGTCTTATGGAACAGGTGTTACAGTGCTTAGCCTACATAATCTACCTTATTTACTTAGATGACTTGTTATGTTACTCAAAGACTTTTGATAACCATCTTTCACATTCAAGACAAATGTTTCAAAGAATAAGAGAAGCAAACTTTATTCTTAGTCCTTCAAAATGTCTTTTTTTCCAAAAAGTACTTAATTTCTTAGGCCATCAAGTAATTGAAAGGAGAATGTCCAAAGAAAACAAAACCTATTTAGGGATGAACTAGACCACAAAATGTTAGACAGTTCATGGCTTGGCTTATGTGGATATAACAGAAAAATTGTCTACCAGTTTGCAAGTATTGCAAAACCTCTATATAAACTCACAGAAGCTAACCAACCCTTTATATGGAATGACTCGACAGAAAAAGCTTTTCTAGACCTAAAAGAAAAACTATGTAGTACTCCTATTCTAGCTTTTCCGTGTGAGAAATTACCTTTCATTCTTGATACAGACGCGTCCAATTTTGCAGCTGGAGCAGTATTGAGCCAAATTCAGAATAACCAAGAAAGAGTCATAAGCTACTTTTCAAAATATTTTTCTAGAGCCGAGTTTAATGATTGTACAACGCGAAAGGAATAATTAGCAATTGTTCTAGCTATAAGCATTACCATCACTTTCTATATGGTAATTTATTTAAAGTGCGTACAGATCATGGACAACTTCAATGGATCCTACATTTTAAGAAAAGACCAAAATGGCAGAACATATCAAAAGAAGGACCAGAAATATATAGTTCTCCACGTTATACGGTTTAGATGAAAACCTTTGTCTTAACATGGATGTATCAAAACTTGTTTTGTGCGATGTCACGTGATTGGGTCAAACGAAAGGCGGGTAATAGCCTTTACTTGTCACTTCTACGGAGACTTTCGTCTTGTCAACTTCAAATTAGGTTTTCTAAACATTCAAATTCAAGTTGGGGTTCAAATTGTATTTGAAAGTGGACTATCTGACATGTACATGTATTTACTTTGTTAGGCATGTTGACATGTCCGTTGTCATATTTTAAGAGAAATAGTCTGAGAAATGCTTAAAAAAGCATTTCGTGCATTTGTCATTTAATTGTGAATAGCTACGGAAACAGGTTTCCTACCTCACTGAAAATGATAAATAAAAAATGAAAGGAGGTTTTTTCTAGTCGGCAAGTATTCCTATGACGAAAATATAATCCTGTTCATCATCTTCTGTTTGCTATTATTACTGACAGGAAATGTTTGTATGAGATCGACATACAGAGAGAGGTGAACAATAAGAAGATTTATTTTTATAATGTATTCTGAAGTTATTTACTGATTTATGTTACATGTATCTTACTGGACATTGTTAGCCGTCCGAGATGTCAGGTAATTATCGTGTTGGTTCACATTATATGATGTGTCGAACTGTTAGCCACATGGCACATCAATG
>JAUMHA010355681.1:0-14036 GCA_032359765.1 Saxidomus gigantea | reverse complement strand
TGTACAATCTGTATTAACTCTAAGTTTAAACTTAGACATATTGCATGAACTGATAAATTCATCAGTTTGAATAATTCGTTAATCCGTTTGGAGGTGTGTTCTGGACAAAGAAGTGTAATAGATGGACGTACAATGTACATACATGTACTACAATGTGGACATAACAAGGATTTCGAAGCTCATTAACATGTCCTATACCTAATAACGGCTTCTAATATCAATCGTAGTTTGTGATTGTTCTACACGAAATGAAAATATTTCCTCGCAGTCATAGGCAAGCGAGCTCGGATAGACGGATATACGAATCGATGCCATTACTCGAAGGACATTTGTACGATGCAATGTTGTTAGTGATAGTACCTTCCAATTTTCATGCTATTACCCCCAACTCTTCCGTAAAAGATGAAAATGCCTCGTGAAAGTCATTTAAATTTAAGTACGTATAATTGAAGAAACAAAATAAGTATGACATAATGAGCGTTGATTAAGTACAGACAAACAAACTGAAGTATTAAAAGTAAAGAAAGAAAGTAGAACAGAAAAGCAGTTAAAGATAAAAAGATAAAAAATGGTATAGAAAGATATGAAAGTAGATAGAATAAACGAAGAGAAAGAGTATGGCTATCTTCTTATCGGAATCAATTCACTGTATGCAATATTTCACCTAGCCTAAAGGCAACATATATGTAAGCCCCATACCTATCTTGCTTTGAGACATTCGGGCGCGTACACTACATACCATTTATACTGCATATAGCGTCTAGACATTTTGGTCAATACACGCCCACATACCTGCAAGGGATGTTGTTTAGATGTTGTATTTACAAAATTATGTACCAGGTAAAGATATGTTCACTGTAGATTATCTAATTAGAATTAAACGCTAGAAGTTTCTTTAACATATACCTTGATCTTTGTGAAAGCGATATGCTAAAATGGTAAGTCCATGCCAACATGCAAGACCGGACAGCACAGCAAAGAATATGCTTAATCGAGGTGCATTAAAAACTGAAAAAAAAGAAGTTAAATATTTAAGTGTATATCCGGTGTCAAACTGTGAAACTAGATTCTTTATTGCCAAAGTTTAGAAGATTGCTTCTGTCATAACCATGAACTGTGACAAGATGTTAATGCCCCAACTGGGATGTAAAAGCCAGAAAATGGCGCTAAGGCAGGTTCTTATATCAAATGTACAGGGTAAACATCAGAGATTCCATTTTAAAACCCTAAAAGAACTACAGAATTTAAAAAAAATCAAAATTTGCACTAGTGTATTTTGTAGTATTCTATTTCTATGTGTGCACTTATTTTGTTTTTCAATAAAACTCAAATAAAGTATACTTTCAAAAACAAAATTAAACCCAACTGTCAAAAAAATCAATTTTCCATGACGAGCTTAGAGGTCATAACCCAAGATAAGAGAGGAATGTAAACATTACTAGCACGTGGCTCACGTAGTTAGTACTTATTTAGCTGTTCTCACATTTTTGTTTATGAAACTGATTTATAATAATAATTCATCAAGTGAAAAACTTTTATCTGACACATAACTAGTATACTGCCCAATCATTTGTTCTTACATATCTCTTTTTCTCACCACATGCCTTATTTTCTGATGCTAATTTTTCAATTTAAAAGTATTAAACCTGGTAACAAAATTGATGCCAGTTATAAAGTATCCCCAGTTTATCGGTGAAATTGATGCCATGAATGCGTATTATTTTCACAGTCCTTCCATGAATGTGTATTGTTTTCACAGTCCTTCCATGAATGTGTATTGTTTTCACAGTCCTCCCTTATTGCCTATATTATTATCTCAACAGTTTTGATAATTGAACTGAATTGATTTGGTGATAGAAACAACCTGTACAATTCTACAAAATTTTCGTTTTGTGCCTTGTCACAGTGAGACATACGTCTTGCCTTCTCTTTTTGATTTAATGTACATATTAATATTGGACTGGAATTAAAACATAAATAGAGAATATGCTTCAAAAGAACTGTGCCATATAAAAGAAATACATCAGTTATTTATCAAGTACCTGTGAATAAAAGAAAAAAACTACTGATTTCAAAGAAACTATTTACAGAAAAAGGATTATTAAATTTTTCAATTGCAAATAGCAAGTAAGGTGCATGCACACACTTCGTTGTAGTAAAAGGTCGTCTGCAAATGTTAACGATGGTCTTTTTTAGCCAACATAATCTGATTTACAAACTATTTATAACCATAGTTCCTCCCACAGTTTTCTGACTACAGGGGTAGGACATGTTGCAGGTTTAACGTTTGTCCATTCTTATTTTGTCATATCAATGCTTATTACTTCATTACATAGAATACGAAATATATTTTTTTAATTCTGTTGAAATGGCTAAAACGCATAATTACTTTATAGCTAATACACTCACTGTTATAAATGTAAGGAAAGGAAAATCATTATGTGCTACGTTTATGCATGTACACTTACCTGAACATGCTAATGCAAAGGACATGTAACCAAAACCGGCAACAGTAGCATCACCAGCAGCAACCACCGTTTCACACACACATGCTGAAATATTTGAAGGGAAAGTAATTACACAAGTTAAACTTTAATACGATAGATTTGGAAAATCGAAAATCTAAAAACGCCAAAAAATGCATTGAAAGGTGATGCCTCACTAGTTATGTCTTTTTGAAATTTTTACAGATTTTCAAAAATTCCCAGTTCTGTCAATGCCAAAATGATCAAGACTCGATATTTAGAGAATTTAAAGTAATTTGTCAATGTGGTCGTTACATTTAACGGGCATCGCTTTATAGCTTTTACGCGATTCCTTGATTGGCTTATCTTTGCTTTGTAACTAATTTAATATGGCGTCTGCATGCATTGTTTTTGATCCCCCGGACAAAGACCGTTTTGTCGTCAAAGTTGGACTTGCAGACAACAATGACAAGATGAGTCTACTCACCTCCAAGTGGGACACTTTCCACCAATTCACTTTTCCAAGAAGGTGTTGAAATATTTGTAATTTATCATTGGTTTATAACTTGGTCTATAATAATATCTGACGGTTGGAGGAGTCGTAGATGTAAATACTGACTACTGTTCGGGTATGATGTTACGATATCCCGCACTACCACTAACCACAGGTACAGACAATGGTCGTGAATAAAACAAATATAAAGAGGGTTTGTTTTGTTTCGCAAGATACAGTATACTTTATTTTGATTGAATATAAAGTTCCTGTGCACTTATAATATTAAAAATTATTGTCTATTGGATAATACCTTAAAGGGACATACCCTATAACTGAAGCCAAACTAAATAACTCCCAAAACATAAATTATAGAATCTTTTGAAGTATTATGACTTAACCTTAAAGTTTCAGCTATTCATTCCCAGTCATTATCGATAAAATCAGCGGTTTAAAATATACTGCAGTACGCTTAACCATTCAACAATCTATGTAGAGTTGTTGTTGTACAATTAATGGGTGGATGCGATTTATTACAAAAAGCCTTTATATTGATTGATTCTGTAACTTGTAAAATGAGGCATTTTTCGCTGCAGGTTCTTCTTTGAAATTGTATTTATTTATCATTTTACATTCATTGAACACATTATCTATGTTTCGAGAATATAATCTGCTAGATGTAGGGAGTGCCCCTTTAAAACCACGGCCACATGTATCGGGTTCTATGCATTGGTAAGAAGTAGGGCGTAAGTTGTCCAAATCCCATGTGTCTGTTATTTTTGTATGTTAGTAAACATTTACATGTATGTCTCGTTTTAACGATTACATGTTTGACATTGTTTTTGTTGCCTCCTAAACATTAATTTTGCAGCTGAAAGTAAGGTACTACAGAGTAGTTGAAATATGCTGGCAATTGCATCTTTTCATAGACACAGTTCAAACATTTTTTTCCGTCGGAAGGGGGGCTGTTAAAACATTTATATGACGTGTATGTCTTGTGTATTAGACATTGTTTTTGAATTGCCTCCTAAACACTTTGCAGTTGCAAGTAAGTTGCTTCAGAGTAGTTTAAATATGCTGGAAGTTTCTGCATTTCATAAACACCGTTCAGTTTTTTCTGTTGGGAGGTGTCTCCCCTCCCCACCCCAACTCAACACCACAGGCAAGCCTTGTCTGTATCCGCCCTTGACCTATCTTCACTGCCCCGTCTCCAATGCGTCCACCGAAAGATCGTTTAGCAGCATGCGACGGTTCAAAACATATTTAAGATCAAGCATGTCCACTGACGGAATGCCCGGGTTGAGATCTAGGGATCATTTAACGGGGGTTCCGACGTTGAGCATAACCTAGTTCGCGCTTAGACTATAAAAGAATTAAACGGGCCCAGATTTGTTTTGCTGTTCATATCACTGTACTGCTAGAAGTGACATGATATGTATGTCCAATCATTCATGTACATGTATGTAAATATCTAAGAAATTTTGTGTTAAAATCAAGTTAGTAAACTGTTATGTGTTGACTGTAGTTTTGTCCAGATGACCACCAAATTGCACCTACGCCATTCTAAAAACAAGCAAAATAACAGAGAGGCATGCCCCCGGACCCCCTATAAGCGTATTTCTCATTTAAGCTCAGACACGCCCCTGAATTGTGGTTATATTTAGACGCTAGACCTACGATGATTGATCGAGAGCCATGGTTTCGAGCCCCGCAACCGTCCATGTTCCTTTCTGAGTATCTTTCGAATAATAACGGTTTTGGTCCATCCGAGGAACGTTATTCAATGTTTCTTCAATGTAATATGACAATTCGCTAATAATATATACTATAAATAACAACATAAATACCAGAGGCGAAAACTATCTAAAATACGATATTCACGAACACATTATCAAGAATATTATGATGGCCCGATATCGCACATTTGAGTACAACAGGTATAAGTATACGTTTCGAGATAAAAATGAGAGCTGTCACATGTAAATACATGTGACAACTTTACAACTTACAACACTCTTCAGAATATCAAAATTTAAAATCTACTCCCAAATGAAACACAATTATTGTTTATAACTTCCATTATCCCAATGGTGCCAACACACATACGATCAACCAAAAACATTAAAATTCGTTTTCAAAACTGCACATATGATCCAAATGCTATTATTGTTGCTACAAAAACAGACAGAAGGTCGAAAGGGCGGGTCGAAATTTGACCAAAACCTATTATCTTACATCCGGGCCTCATGGTTTTTCATATTACAACTATATTCAAGTGACTACCGGATGGGTCCAGTTTTGACACTAGGGCATAATTTTAACATAATTGGTAAAGGTGACATTCCTTGCGGTTTTACACAAAATTGTTTTACATGTATCATGAGTACCCCGTCATGCTTAAGCGGTGTGTTACATTTCATAAACATTAACCTTATTTTCATAATTTATTATCCCTGAACACATAGCGTTAGGGGGGTACTGCACTAAATCTTCAAAACCCCTGGTCAGAATTTGATGATGCTTCACACAAGTAATAAGTACAATGCCTAGTTGTGCACGGTTTAAGTTTCTAGGTCAAAGGTCAAGGTCACAGGGGCTTGATTTGGTTGAATTTTGCGGACGCTAAATCTCAATATCCCTGGTCTGAATTTCATGATACTTCACACAATGGATAGGTACAATGCTACGTTGTGCATGGTCCATGTTTCGGGTCACTAGGTTGAAGGTCAAGGTCACAGGGGCTCGAGATCGTAAAATCTTGTGGACGCAAATCTCCAAAACCCCTGGTCAGAATTTAATGATACTTCATAGAAGTGATAAGCACCATGCCTAGTTGTGCATGGTCCATGTTTCGGGTCACTAGTAAGAGAGCGGAGAAAAATACTTGACGCAGGCGTGCGTGCGTACATATCACAAACAAAATAATAAACAGGTATCTCATTGAGATGATAAACACTGTCCTGCAAAATAGTTTTATGCTAGCCAACATTAATCATATGCGAACAAGAGGCGTTGAAATAATTCAATTCAAGCAAGAACAGAATAAGAAACACAAATACATATACACGTACCTCGTTTCCTCAACATGATTAATAGTACAAACAGCAACACCAAACACACGTAAGGACAACTGGATAATGCAATGAACAGACACATTTTCCAGTTAACGACAAGGTTAGCTGAAATAAAGAAAGTATTATTCATTTTGACTGTATATGAAATATACCTTTACATAATGTTACCTGAAAGGTCTGGGAAAGACTAATTTGACACAGAAACATTTCGGCAGCATACTATACAATTGATGTAAACGTGCAGCAGAAAATAACATATATATAATGCATAAAACAGTTTCATTTTATTTATTGAAAGTTAAGTGTTTATGTATTATCATAGCTATACCACCCTGTCTTCATTATCATCAATTAATTGTTGGGCTTTTTTCAGTGTGCTGTCAGCGAATGACCATTGCGATTCCATTTACCCGGCAAGCCTATTTTTAGAACTAACATGAAGACATATTGTACTCTAACTTTTGTCTGGAATCAGTTAATTTACATGTACAGCCTGTTTCCAGCATTGAAATTGGCATATTTCTTTACATTAACATTAAAACACATACACACAGATAACACAATTACGTTTCCTGAAAATATATACTGATAACAGACTTGATACTTTCATTCTACAAAAACACAATCTGGCTGAATGGACACAAACAGCCTTTAAATTATGCGACACGATACTTGAATAAAAGTTTAGTTCTTGGGACAGTTTTAAATCAAATTTAAGAAATGTATGTTCACGCTAGATATGCAACATATTCAATTTATATCAAGCCGTAATAACGGGTTATAATACTAATTTGCGTCACATGGATTGTAGCGCTTTTTATCATGTAGATAGAGAAAAAAAATATCGGACAATCTTAGGGGCAGTTTAGGAAATAAATTAAACACCACACTGACACCACAAACTATTTCGCGTCAGGATATAAAGGAGTGGTCGTTGTTATTTCATTTGTTCGACCACATCAAAGTTAAATCGAGCAAACTAACAGTACCTACACTCAACAACTTTTCTAAGTATACACCTCAATTATGTTTCATATCAAAGTCATTTTGAAAGATAGGGTCATGAAAATTTGTCAACAACTTATTGGATTCATTCTCTCAATACTCGGTTTAAAGTTGATGAGCATGAATGGTAATTGCATTATCTCAGAGAGTTTACATAACCACACCCCTAAATGTGATTTTCACAAAACTGTAAATTATGGCAATCCTAAATTTCTACTAAGTTATTAAGAACAGTAAAGTGTTTGTAAAAAACGGTTTGTGGTACCAATTTCAAATATTCCGCTTTGAATTTAAAATATCCTCTTTACATTAAATTTATTGACGGAGTTGATCTGTCTAACCTTATAAGAGTTCCCTTTCCCATGCATTTATCCAACAAACCTCGTCAATTGGATGAATTGGTTCCAAACAGTATTGTACATCTCCAAAGTGAGGTTTTCTTACCACAAACTGACCATTAAGTTCAAGTCACAAATGAGTTGAAAACACATTAGGGTGCTCTGTTCCATCAAATCTTCATCCGATCGAAATGAAGTCGAGGATAAGAATCAGACAAAAGTCCCAAAATTTCTTTTTACACTTTACATCTGCCCAAGAACATCTTCTTAAAGGATTTCAATGATCAAATATTGCTACATGTCTGCTAATTGCATTTAAGTGAATCATAAATGGTCGTCTGTTTTACACGCAGATTGATGACCTCCTGGTAATTTTAACGTTTTTTTTTTACCTTTGAATATTGGGGTTATTGTGTTTACAGCGCCGCGGAACAGTTAGTTTGGTACCTATCTTTGAAAATATGATGGAATATTAACTATCAATCTTTGATCGTATGACTATGAAATATTCATCAACATATCTTGAAAATTGAATAAACTACAAGATTTCTTTGAGGTGTATACTTAGAAAAGTGGTTGAGTCTAGACAATTTGTTAGAAATTCACAAAAATGATCTATGTATTACTAAATGGTTAACATTCGCGTAAGTTAGAGAATATTCTAAGTGCAAAACAATTCGCAAACTAGTAGTTAAGACTGTTGAGCCTCAAAATATGCTGAACCCGGACAAAAATCATACAGAAATAAAACTTCTATTTTCTGAAAGTTGTATGTCTGTAGTATCCAAAAACACTAAGTTCCCAAAAGTTCCCACTTGGGACTCTCAACAATCAAATATGGCCGCGTCGATGGCCGCCATGCTTTTGATACCCTGTCACATACAAGTGCTAATATTTGGTTTTTGAATGTATTTAAGGTAGATCGCGGGTTTTCCCCAGATGTCGGGTATTTTTTTAAAAGGCAACGCAGATTTAAGATATTTACATGACAACACCGTGACTAAATGACCTTTATATAAATAATACGGTAAAAGTGATATTTACATGGAAACTGAGTTAAAAGCGCCGCCTAGTGGGGTGGTGTATTTTCGTCAATTTTCGTGCTATTTTCGATATATTTCTGTCAATGTAGATATCGAAACGATCTAAATTTCATTAATGCAATGTCGAATAATGTATCCATCTGAAAAAATTAAAATGTCTAATATTTTCTGCCAAAAATATGAAAAGTGTAGAACGAAGCCTGTAGGAGCGACAATTTTCAAAGCAAACATAACTGCAAAGTTGACGCATTTTGCGTAAATTGCGAAACACAGACGGAGAGGGATTATTTTAAAGCGCTATGGATTCTTAAACCACTTTAAAGCAATTTATCAAATAAAAAGGGGGTCACCGTCATTTCGTGCCACCGACACTATTTTGAAGTGGGAAAACACGAGAAACGTTGACGTAAAATATAAGATTGGCATGACGCAACGAGACGTTACTGACGTTTTCTGACCTTTCTTGTTATAATAAATTACGAGTGTTGTTGCTTTATCATGCAGAAGTCACTTCAGATCGATCCTTCGATGGTTAATATACTAATTTTGCAGTCGATACTTGAATTTTAAATTTGAATGGACACTGTATTTTAATAAAATGATAACAATTGATCTGTGTTACAAACTAGTTCGACACTATTTACTTGTAACACGGATCTGTTGTGGTATAATGTGTCATTAATAAACACAATACAGAAAACATTCGACGTAAAACTGAAAAAGAAATATCATTTTACTTGCCGCATTTAGCCCATCGCAAAAACAGTACATGTATCTTCAATATAAGAATGGGCGCGGAAGTGCATGGCAGGATTTCGGTCGAATGATGCTTTCCAGTATGGACGTTTTATATAGAGTATCTACCTAAGCTTTGATACAGTTTTTTTTATAAATTACTCTTACTTACAAAATCGACTTAGTCAATGCTGGCATAAACGATACCTAGTTGTTTTCCGCAGAGATATAAATTTAACAACAACAAACTTCTTGATACAGTAGCAAGCAAGAAAAGATGAATATGATGAAACGCGAACAGCATTATCAATACCAGACGAGCGATTCAATCGGATTACATACGATATGATTACAGTTTAAATATCTTTATCATACATGTACTTAGAGACAAACCGTGTATCACAACAGCCATCACTTTTATCATAATGAAATGCTCAGTTTTAAGAACTTTTCTTTTTATACATTCTTTTTTTTTTTTTTTTTTTTTTGCAACAGCAGCAGCTGTATATGCTATAGAATAGTAAAGAATTGTCTTTAATTGTCTTTGCCCGTCCATCGATTTTATGTGTCTAGTTCCCTTCAGTGGAAACGTAGTGGCACAGGCGGGCGCGTTTGCCTCAGGATCGGAAGGTCCTGGTTCGATTCACACCAGCGCAACAGCGGTTACGTCCATAGGAAAGACACAAATATGTACACATTGATTCTCTCTCTTCGTGATTGATTTCATCTTTTATTATAATGAAATGCTGTCTCAGTTTAAAGAATTTTTCTGTTTATACATTCTGTTTTGTTTTCGACAAAAACAAAATGGAAACAGCGGTATGTGCTTAATATGATGAAACGCGAACAGCATTATCAATACCAGACGAGCGATTCAATCGATATGATTACAGTTTAAATATCTTTATCATACATGTACTTAAAGACAAACCGTGTATCACAACAGCATTTACGCCATGACTTTTATCATAATGAAATGCTCAGTTTTAAGAACTTTTCTTTTTATACATTCTTTTTTTTTTTTTTTTTTTTGCAACAGCAGCAGCTGTATATGCTATAGAATAGTAAATAATTTTCTTTAATTGTCTTTGCCCGTCCATTGATTCTATGTGTCTAGTTTCCCTTCAGTGGAAACGTAGTGGCACAGTCGAGCGCGTTCGCCTCAGGATCGGAAGTACTTGGTTCGATCCCTAACAGCACCACGGCGGTTGTGTCCATAGGCAAGACACAAACTATTTACACATTGTCTCTGTCTCTTCGTGATTGATTCCACCTGGAATGAGTCTCCAGAGCAATTATCTAAGTTGTAAGAACTTGTTTCGCAATCGAGAATAAATTATTTATAGTTTTCCTTCAATTTCCATAGAAACTGTATTTTTAATTTCCAAATGCCAGTAGTTGCGTTTGCTGACAAAAATTGATAAAAACATTATGCACCTCTTATTCTGACTTCTGTCTTCTACTGTTTGTTTTTCGATGCATTTATAGGTAAGCGCTCCATGAAGCCCACGATACTGTACAATTCCTGGCCAGTATTACCGTAAATTGTACACTTTTTGCGACACCCGCAAATATAACTATACATGTACTAAACGCTATAATTTAGAGTGGTCTTTTCGTGTTTTAAAAAATCCATTTAATCTTCCTAAGCATGAATTTGATTGCTTCTTCAAGTATAATGTTTTGATGATTTTTGTTCATTATTCTAAACGAAGACGATTAGAGTGTGTTTCAACCAGAAGCCTTTTACTAAGTCTTCTTAATTTGATACTTTTATATCGATACGCAATTTACTTTTTTTGTACACGATATTAAGCAATATTGGCAGGGAGAAGACAACTTAAAGTATGTGAAGCTTCTTTGATATGAAGAAAACGTAATAATTTTCTTAAAACATGCACGTTCGTATGGCAAAAACAATAAATTGGTACCTTGATCACTTCAAATAATCGATCTAAAGTGACTTCAGCATAATAAAGCAACAACACTTAATGTAGTAATTTATTTATACACGAAACATCAGAAAACGTCAGTAACGGCTCGTTACGTCACGCCAACCTTGTATTTTACGTCAAAGTTTCTCAGTATTTTCCCACTACAAAAAGCGTCGGTGGCAAAAAAAAAGAAGAACGGTGACCCCCTATTTTATTTGATAAAAATGCTTTAAATTGGTTTAAGATTCCATTGCGCCTTTAAAACAAAATTTTCGGGCCGTATTTTTCGCAATTGACGCTTAATGCGTCAACTTTGCAGTTATTTTTTGCTTTGAAAATTGTCGCCCCTACTGGCTTCGTTACACACTTTTTCATATTTTGGCAAAACATATAAGATATTTTTATCTTTTCAGATGGATAAATGATTCAACATTGCATTTATGAAAGTTAGATCGTTATCTACATTGACAGAAATGTATCGAGAATAGCACGAAAATTGACGAAAATACATCTCCCCGCTAAGTGGCGCTTTTAAATCAGTTTCAATGGAAATATCACTTTACCGTATTATTTCTACAAAAGTCAACTAGTCACGGGGTTGTTATGCAAAATATCTTAAATCTGCCCGACTTCTGGGGGGAAACCCATGATCTACCTTAAATGTTAATATCACTACTACATGTATGTCAACATTTATGGGCATATGACTGTCTTGTTATGCTATAGTTTATATATTTCATAAAATGTTATGATTATTTTGGTAGAAAAAGACCTATTTTTTAACTTTTTTTTCCGTTCCCTGAAATATTTAAACGATAGTTGCATGCATGTACAAAAATATATGTTATGCAAGGTGGGTTGGGAAAAGTCAGAGGCAATTCAACAATTCAAATGTATCTGACATACAACTTTTGATCATATTCTCCCTAAATGTGGGTATTATTAATACTGAATTATTGATTATATTGTAATTAGAAAACCTCATTTGTCAATACATAGACTGTCTTGGGCAACGTGCATGACCAGAGTGATTCTCTATGACATCATGTGTATGATCATCTACAACGGAATACATGTATCTAGTGTAAGATTCACTGCATACATGTGATTAGAAATAGTTTGCTTGTTTTTAGTTTGCATTGAAATGTTCATAAATTTAAGATTTGAAACTAAATTATTGAAAGAGTGACTGCCCTTTGTAATAAATTTGCCATTAAATACATGCAGTGAATGTAAACAAATGAAAGAAAAACATTATGGGTAAATGAAGATGTAAAAGAGGCTTAAACAGAACTAAAAACTGCAAATTGCATTTTAGTTGACGGAGAACACCAGACTTGCTGCAGAAATTAAGGGGGAAAAACAACATTATGAGAATGTTTTTCAAACTGATAAATCTGACTTAGTTGATATAGTGTGCAACCTTATAGATAAGTGCAAAATCTAAAGAGTGGCTAACATTTCACAGGCTTACACCATAATAGTCACTCCGATAAAGAATGCATTACCAGTACTAAACAATGACAGTGGAGTTATACCTAGTGCAGCACGCGCCATTTTTGAGAGCGTCGATAAATACAAGAAAATATTGTTTCTGGTTTGATGTTTTGAATGTTTGAGTGTAATTTAGACGTTTGAACTGTTTATCAGCTATCAGGCGAAGTGTTAAATACATATTCGGACTCTTTGGTGGGGAGATTCAAGTACATTTGTGAGACGGATGATATTGTCGGGACTTGTTTATCAGTGACAACGGTAAATAATACAGTGAAACAGTTTTCGCGACTTGGGAACTTTTCATTTAGCGAACTGTGTTAGCTATAAACGGCAATTTACGAAACAAATTACTTGTTTTCGTCGTAAGGAACTTCCGGGATCAGGAAAAAGAAAGGACAGTGTACGGAACAACGTTGCAGCAGGTTGGGGAAGAGCTGTAAAAGAGACAATTTACAGGTAGATACTTGGAAATTGAATTACAAATAATTGAACTGAGGAATTATGGAGACTGCCCAGAGTAGAGACTATGTAGAAAATATTATGCCAGCATCACAGCCGGTCTCGGTTGTCAGTAATGTGGAAACTTTAATTGGTTCAAGAAAACGTCACAGTTCGGATAGTCTATATGACAGTTCCACTAAGAAAATAAAGGATTCTTCCACTACTAATCGTCTTGTGGCAAGTGCAAGACGTACTTTATATGGAGAAACGCCTGTTAAGTCAGATCGGTCGACAAATGATTGTTTTGAAGTCATTTTTAACAAACTGGACTCTCTTTCAGAAGAAATAAAATGTGTGAACAGAAATTTATCAGACAGAATAGATCTTTTAGAAGCAGATCTTGAGTTAACAAATAAATTGATGAAGAAAATGTCCCAGACTATTGATAAACGGGTGAATACAGAAGTGAAACGTGTGAATAAGGGTCTTGGTGAGCGAATTGATACTCTTAGAGCAGACATACATAATGAAATGAAAACCATGACTGGGAAAATTGACTCCATCGGTGATGTTATTCAATCTGAGCAACCCAATGAGAAATCCCTAAATCTTGTATTCAGGAAACTTCCAGAAACTATAAATGAAAATCTTGAGGCAAAAGTGAACATAATCATCAAAGATCATATGAAGGTTGACGATGTAATTGTCTCAAAAGTGAAACGTGTGTCAAATACAATTAAGGACTCTCGCATACCAGGTATTGTAATAGCATCCTTTTCTAACAAAGATCAGCGTTACAAAGTACTCCGGGCCAAGAAAAAATTAAACAACTCGGTCTACAAAGATGTATTTGTACATGAGGATCAAACCAAGAAGGAGAGGTTAGCAGCTAACAATTTGCGAACAGTTGTAAATGCAGTCAATAAAGGAGAAAAGCTCTTAGTCAGAGGAAATCGTGTTTTTGTCAACAATGGACAGCAGTCTCGTGGTAGTGGTACCCATAATAATGGT
>JAUMHA010355570.1:0-14038 GCA_032359765.1 Saxidomus gigantea | reverse complement strand
TCGTACAAAGAGTACTTTGATATTGAGATTATATTTTAGTCTTTGATCAGAATTGGCATTATATTTTAAGAAATGTTAATTTTCTACCAAATGTCTTCGAGATTGTAGCGCATTAAACAATATGACAGATAACAGTTGTGTTATTTCCCATTACTTTCAAATAGGAAGTCACGTGTACGATGTATGAGTTCTTGTAATAATGTGCCTATCATGATCAGACATATCAAATACAAGTAAAAAAACAACATAATTACGTGTGTGCCTTACACGCAGCGTATCCTTTTACTTCCACTGCAATACAACCTGTTAAACAAATCAGCAGCGAATAATTTACATCCATCATTATCACGTTACAATAATGTATGAATCCTTTTCGTCTCAACCATGAATATGTTCAATTCTAAATTTGAATTGAATGTTTGAATCAGGAAGAAACGATATTACATTTAAAATATATTATCAATCAATTACACAGTGTTTACGATTTTCGAAGTACTTGTATGTTTATACTAAACTCAGTTATCGTAATTAATGTATGTCTACACTAAATTCTCCTTAAGTTAAACAAAATATAGAGTGGTACATTTTTTATTCGTATAATATGAAGTTATACCTTTAAAAGAAATCAAATAAACAAATACAAGTGATTGAAAAAAATGTAAATGACGAGACTAATTTGGCAATGTCGGCGTTTTAAGCCTAAACAGCCTCATGATGATTTATATATGGTAAAATACGACCATGAAGGCAGCTAGACAAAGCAACAAACGAAAAACGAAAAGATGTGTATGCTGGGCTACGTTAAGCGGATCTTGTAAACGCAGGAAGACTAGGCGAGTGTATTGCTTCTGTTCCTTGGGCGATAAGAACTTATAAATGTCAAGTTTCCGTTTAGATTCTATTTACTTTCAAAAAGCTACATGTTGTTCTTGTGTGGTAGAGACTTTTATCGATCGAATCAGACGTCAACTGCGCAAACAAATAAAATAAAACGCAGATATTGGAATGTTTTTTTTTATTTAAGCAAAGTCCTTGATAAAACCTTATATTTTACTACTATCAATTTTCTCATTATTTAGAGTAAGATTTGAAAATACAAACTCTTTGAGAAAGGGTAAAAAAATATCAAAAGCTGAAATAATTGAAATATGTTTTTGATTTAACACGATAATAACAGCACATTCTGGAAAATGGACCCTGTTACAACACAAGACATAAACAACTAACAATATAAAAAAAGAGTAATTTGTTTAAAAATAACTTTAGTTTCTTGAGATATCAAAACTTTACAAACGGATGGAAACATCTTTTATTCCTGCTGTCTTTTGAATTTGTCAAGGCACAATATCGAAATTAATGTTATCCTTACACCTTTTCCGAAGGCTATAGATCTGAAGGAAGCTCCTGGGTCCCAGTATGCTCAAGTTTCTATCAATGTTACCAAATCTCCTCTTAAACTTCAGCCTGTTAAACTTGGAGCTTCTAAATAGCATCAATATGATGATGTTATCTAATCCGAAGATGACTTGTTAATGTTAGTCTTAAAGAACTGATAGGGGTCAGTCGGTCTATTTACCTTCCGCTAAATTTAGCTTAAAATAACCGTTTCTGCGAATTCCCTTTTGCACTGTTCCTTTTGGGCCCGCTAAAACGATTGGGATGTGTTATTTTGTTCAACTAAAACATGGAATGAGAGCAAGCTCTATGACCCGGTATGTTTAAATACAAGTAAAGAAAACTATACAAAAGAGATTTATCGGAAAATAACAGTGTACACATCAGACTCATGAGGAGGTCTTCATTCACTTTCCAACATTTAAACTTTTATTTACTTGTCCATTAATCTACATTTGCATTTGTATTCGTTTAATACATTTCTGTTAACCATTCTATCTTGCATATTGACTTAAAGTAAACACTAATGGCTTAATTATGTATAAGGCTGTACTTGACACATTTTTAAATAATAATAAACGAAACTTTAATGCTAGGAAATTGTAGTCAAAAATCTAAACAATCAAACTCCATATGTCAACAACCTATGTTTAGAAGTCTTAGGTATCTAGATTTGGTCTAAAGAAGCTGGTATTTTGAAACCGTTGTCGAACTTGTGCCGAGCATTTCAGAACTTTATCTACGCGATGCTAAACTTAACTAGACACTTTTTGTCGTACAGAGTGTAATCTAACACAAGTGTTATCGTTACATTATACTACAAACCAAGACATGTTCAAACGTAGTTATGTGTTCAATACTGATCATATTGAAAAATAAAAATACCATTGTTTAAAATAGTACTTTATATACTTAGATAATTTTAATTTAATAAAAAGAACATTTTACAACAAATCTAACCATGTTGCATTCAAACCTCGAAGCACTTTAGATAAAAAAAGCACAGAATCTACAATGAAAGACGTACTTTATACAAATACATGTACATACTGAAATATGTTAAAGTGTTCTATTGAAACAATATACAATGTACAGTCTATGAAAAAAAAAACGATAGCAAATATCATATTAAACAAAACGTAATCACATGTAATAAAGCACACCCGTCCAGTGCTTTAATCAAATGAGATGATCTCTCAAATACTGATAGCAATTCAAATGTTGTTCCCTATTGCTGAGTTTAAGGAATATATAAATTTAAATGTTTCTGTAAAAGGAACGTAGCAAAACCGTAGATCTCTTTATGTAATGTTCGTGTTCTCATATATCTGTAACTCACTTTCGGCAATGTTATCTGGAAAAAGAAGCGTACTATGATAAACAGAAAAAATAAAACCTGAAAAACGTGCAATATTTACTGGATTTTGAAGTGAATCTTTCAATGATCAACCTAAGAAAGTGTTGTGTATTCACAATGATCGTGGCGGACACGTAACAGTGATTCGTTTTCCGATATTATAAAATGTTATGACTACTCTAATTGATATACATTTTTTGTAACCATTTGTGATGAATGTTGTCATTTTCCTATTCTAAAAGTGTTTTTTTTTTTAAAGAAAAACGTGATGTTTGCTTGAAGCAAACAGATAATTACACATGTTCTTGCATTGCTTGCATTTGCAATGTTTCCAGATATAGTTGAAACTTTAATATGAACTAATAAGTTAATGTAGTAAATACAAATGTATGATCCTTTTGGAAATATGGAATACATGTTGTAAAAAAATATTTTAGTAATTATCTAACAATTAGATTCAAATCAAGTATGAAACTATAAACTGACTAATTGTAACATTATACAAATGCACAAGTACCTGACATTGCCAAGTTGACCTGTCCGTAAGGTGTATTCGGTGTGGTTTGTCTTGTTTCAATATTCAAATCTTCATAATGTTCCAGTTCAATGCCAGACCTACAACAAAATGCTCGGATTTGATTCAATACGCCCTGCTTTATACATAATTTGGTTGAATAATAACTTTTTACAAATATCTTTGAAATATCAAGCGAAATAAAAACATAGCATCAAGGCTATCTTTGCACTTTGATTGCATTAGATATATGAACACAACACGTCCCTTTTAACAGGATAATTTAAACAATGTAGGATCAACTTGTTAGTAAATAACGTCTGGTAATATACATGACATATTACTTTCTGAATTAAACATGTTCATCCATTATCGAAGGTACATGTAAGAAGAATTACAGCTGCCGACACAGAATTCTTTCAAACATCAATTTAATAACAAACTTTCAGCTTTTAATAGCTGTTTTGTACAAAACCGCGTAATAAATTTATTACTTCTACTAATTGATAATTAGTTGACGTGTTAAGTAGCATAAACCTACCGCTTCTTTGTATGCTGCTTTGGACAATCCCCTGCACTGCTTGACGAAGGTTTCCTTCTGAAACCTGGACATATAAAATAAAGGGCCTATGTTGAAGTCACAATCTTAGTTACGTTGAAAACAATTAGCATTTTATTTACGGTGCAACACAACTTTTGTAAAATGATGTTTTGTAAGATGTAAGTTTCTTTGTTGAAATAATGATTTTCAATGTAATATACATGTACAATGATTGTTTTGCGATTTGCTAAGTGTTTTTTTATAATTTCTTATTTCTGCAACGATATCGAGTTTGTAAGGTTTGTTTTGACAGTTACAAATGCGCTTAAAATGTTTTAGTAGTACTTAAGTACAAACATTTTTGACACAGTATTTCCTTTTTTCGTATGTAAGCACAGAAAGCACAGACACCAAGAGCCAAAGTCGTAACTGCCTGGACACTGGCTAAAACTGCAATGGCTATCGTTGTAGACGTATTGTCTGCAAAAATCGTAATGCTTTATTTACAAAGAAAATAAACACACCAATACGACATAAGAAACAATAAAAGCGAGGGAAAAAGGTCATCACAAAAACTCGATTGGGATAATTATAATTTAACATTACTTTCTTGTCTATAATTTCATATTTAAATCCGATTGAATTAATGTGTATCTTGAAACTGCATATTTCGAAAACAGAGAGGATTGAAAAATCTACCACCATTGATCTTGATTTTGTTTTTTTATTTTGGGTTTAATACGATTGTAATGCATTTTGATTTCTAAAAGATGAACAGAACATGTATATATGTATCCTTCCATCCAATACTTTAGATGCTATATCAGTTAAATGAAAGAAATGTTACATGTTACAACACAAATGTGATCAGGGTTGTGTAACAAATGTGTACAGGGCTGTGTAACAAATGCTCACAGGGCTGTGTAGCATATCTGTACAGGGCTGTGTAACAAATGTGTACAGAGTTGTATATAATGCATATCTTGAACTTCGGAACCAGCGTCATGTTAATCTTATCAACAACAATTGTACAAGGCTTTGTATAATGGATGGTTTGAGCTCTGAATATAATATACTGTTCACCTTGAACATGCACGGTAATGCTCCTCTGAACTTGTCTGCTTGACCCATTTCTTGTTGCGGTGCATGTGTATTGTCCTGTAGTTTCAGTTGAAACTTTTCCAAAAACCAAATGTCCATTAGGGCTATGTTTACCCCACGATACATAACAGGGTGGATTGCAGTCAGCTGTGCATGAAATTTCTGGCATTATATCACCGGTAGATAAGATATATACACTCTGGATTGGAGATAGTTTTAATGACCAATTTGGTTCGTCTGCAATTACGATGGGAAAAAACATTTAGAATAAAATTGCTCGAATGTGAATTTTATTACTTTGTATGACTAAACGCAGTGGCCTATCAAAAATATCAAGTTTCGTATAAAAAGTTAAAATGAAGTCACGAAGCAGGAAGTAAATTTGCCAGTACAGATCTTTCTTGCATATCGGTATGAGAAGCCTAAATCGGTGAAAACAGGAAGCCGGCTATTTTGTCTAGGGAATTGTAGTATGCGGACCTACACTTAGTCTATGTGGTTGATTTCTGATAGGCTGAAACTAAGTGTACAAGAAAAATTCTTTTGAAATAATCGCTGAATGATAGATCACAAATGAATCAATGAAACATGAAGAGAACATTCTGGATAAAAATTATAATCAAAATATTTGGTGTTTGAAAATACTGACATATTTGGTCGGTGACCACTAAAACTGCCACGAAAATAGAGGTGATGTCATTCAGCTCCAAATTACTGGCACAAAGTATTAGATCACATGTATAAATCTATGGGACTAGGATGATTCTAAAATTGAAAAAAAAAACAGCATTTCAGCTGTCGGCGAGATTTTTGTTAGTCGCACCGGAAGAAAACCTTATAATGTAAGTCTATGGAAATGTATTTAGGCTACTCATACTTATTGCATCGGCATTTCCGGGGATTATACCTATGCCGAAAATATCGATGTGGCACTTCTTCTGTACGAGACGACTCTCATGAATAACTTGTGACGTAACGTTATAGACATTTTGAGGTCACTTTCCCACACACAACGTCTGAATATCGTTTGCTTTTATTTATAATACATCATTTTGAAAAGATTAAATTCAGAAATCTTCTTTAAAGGGCAAAAAAGTTTTCAAGAAAAAGTTTCTGTCATGACACATTAAGTTCATATGGAAATATCCGTCACCTCGGGTAACGGATATTTCCATCTGAACCGCGTGTTCATAACATAAACTATTAATGTTGTATCACCATGATAGCTGTAAGGAGTTATCCCTAAACCACACCCTAAAGTTACGTACATTATGAAGGATATCCTTATGAATGACAATATGTAAATGTCCTTAAAAGAAGTAACTCATTTATTAAATACGTGGGCGCCTTACGATAAACTCGCACCCTTTAAACTCTCCTATCGTGATGATCATTTGTCGTTCAACAAAACTCGGTTATTGTATCGGTCTTAAGTGTGTATGCATTATGTTATGTACGTAACTGTGTTAATTGTCTACATTTTCAGTAACATTTTTATTCAAAGAATCATTACAATGTTTTACGAAATACAAGCTGACGTTTACTACCTAATGTGAACGCGGAAGTCATGGTAATTGTTACATCTATACATACCAGTAACATAGATAATGATTGTTTCAATCGCGGCGGTCTCCACACCTAGCCTTGTTGCAGTACAAGTGTAATCCCCGGTGTTATGTAACGAAACTTTTCCCAGACTAAGTGTGCTTCCGGGACTGTGCTTTCCCCAAGAGATCGAACATGATGGATTACAGTCAGTTTTACAAATTATGTCCGGTATCACATCTCCGCTTGTCAGATAATAATGTTTCTTTTTCGGTACCAATATAAGAGGCTGACTCGGTCCGTCTTCAATATAAAATTGTGTTGTTACATATTTACTCTTTGGACACATATACAAAACACTTGGCATTTCCTTAAAACTGAATGAAATCTTTTGAGCGACAAGAGGAACTGACGATTTATAACATTGAGAGACAAAACAATATTTAATTTAAGATCACGTTAACTCGCTTCTTTGCATCGCTACTCCTGAAAGTTTTTGACTTAGGCACCAGTTGCATATAAATTTAGATAATATAATGAAACGAAATTAATTCTGTCTCCTCACGATCATTACCCGCATGGCCGACGCAATTAAAAAAACAAAGTTACATTTGGTTTTCCCTTACTGTTTTAATTCAATTTTAAATTGAAGCTTGTATCTGAAGAAAAACGATTACTTAGATGAGTTATTGTAACAACTAGATGAATACTGACTTTAGATAAAGGGTTAACATGTAATTGAGACCTGCTTGCTATTTGTCCTAGTAGAACTGCAAAAAAAAACAGAAATAATATCAAACAGGGAATGCCACGTACAAAAAAGTTTCTTTTAGGTACATGTACCCATCAATGGAAACAAATATCTTACAATTAAAGATTAAGGTCAAATTTGCATCATTTACAATTCCGTTGTCTTGTATTGCTCGATACGTTATATTTCTTCCAAACATGTCTCTTCGTAGGTGTGCTATCCAAATATAACCATCTTGTAGGATAAATTCTCCGGTTTGATTTGCAGTTGAGCCGTCCAATAACCAAACCATTGTTGCGTTGACGAGAGGCCGATTTATAAGAGAAGCATGTGGATGCACATGTATGTACAATGGCTGATTTTCTTCTATAATTGCTGATCTTGGTTCTTGATTTATTTCTAAAATAAGAAAGTTAGATCTATATTTCGACATATTTACAATGAAAATTGTCTAATGTTTTTTCTGTTTCATGATTTAAGGGAATGAATATTTCTTCTATTTTCTCAACCTCTTATAATGCATTATAGAAACTAACAGAAACAAAGGATCAAATTTATATATTCAATATATCTTTACTTCTTAATTCCTATATCTAACACTTTACGTCCTTAATTAGTTTCTTACTTCTACTTTTCCAATATTCTTACTTTTATCTTCTAACTTCCCTTTTTCAACTCGTGTGTTATTCCCCACCCCTTTCCTAAATGTTATCTTCTAAATTCTTTTTTACCACTGTGTTATCCCCCTTGCTTACTTTACAAATTGCATTTACATTATTTGTAAAGAAGGTCATAAAATAATTTATATTAAAGTTTTAAGATCAACAACATGTGTAAAACATCAATATATTTTGATAAACATTTCAAATTGTATTTATTAAATATTGTCACGTAACTGCAAGCAAACCGTTTAAGCCCTATTTCAAGCTATATAGTCCTTTACTACTATTGTTACTTTATTAGTCCGGAGTATGACGTTGGCCCTGAAAGCAGCCGTTGGCGGTCTAAGAATGACACAACCCTGTGTTATAGATATTGTTGTTGGAAGTACTGAAGTTGATTCCTCTTTCATTATGTGAAATTAAGATTAATAGATATATAAATATATACTTGTTCATAGTATGAAAACTGGCATCCCCTTTTTTTGGAATAAACATTTTTTTCATAATGAAGGAATACTTGCGCATAACGAATAAAATCCAGCATGCTTGTTCTCTAAACAACAGTCTGAACGTTCCATTATCCGACATGCCGACATGACTTACAGAGATAGTTAAAACCGTTTGATTGGCATTGTTTTGTTGAAATGCGATCAGGGTTCTGTTTGAATAAGAGTTGTCAAAAATATCAACCTTCTGCACACCGTCGTAAAACCTGATACTAGCTATAGATTTTTTCACTGGGTTTGTTCTTTGGAAGATTTCGCTGAGGTACTGATCTGATGAATAATTTACCCGAAACGTTGCTGTAAGTCCTTCTGATACAAAGGATGTCTGATTTATGTACACCCTGAATAAAATTTGTAAAATAAGAAAAGTTACAGGTAAAACAATATTTAGATTTGCATATAGCTTCAGAAAAGGTGTGAAGGACACACTCAAAAGTACATGATTTAACTACATTTTATATGTCTAAAGCCAATATCTGATATCAGTAGTCTTTCAATTTCGGATAGTTTGCATAAATTTATATCGTCAAAATAACTTCAAGTG
Organism: Saxidomus gigantea; assembly: GCA_032359765.1. Lineage (NCBI taxonomy): Eukaryota > Metazoa > Mollusca > Bivalvia > Venerida > Veneridae > Saxidomus > Saxidomus gigantea. The sequence continues at coordinate 5,122 of JAUMHA010355570.1, read as the reverse complement.
TTATATCAAGAAAAATGTATGACAAATAAAAGATTTCAAGCAATGAAGAGTTTCATCTACAAGTTATGTAATTCCAGATATTATTGAAAATTTTCTTTTCGATACCTTTAGCTATTTTATATATGTTATTAATTGCTCTCTAGTGAATAAGTATGCATTTCAACCATTGCTAGATGCTGATGTGGAAACATACTAGGTCGACATATATGAAATGAAGTTTGGCTCTAGAAATTTGGTGGTAATATAATAATAATGCTGACAGTTTCCTCAATTGTTTAACATACACTGCGGAAAATGGGTTAATATACGAGTGTACGGGACTCTATATTATCAATATACTGTAAATAAACGAAACACTGACTATACGGAGATGTACGGGGTCGTATATGCTGCAAGCCCGTATATTTCTAATATACGCTTTTAAGTATACTTAAGAATACGGGAATCTTGATATGCGAAAGTCCGTATTCTTCTAAAATACGGGACTGTTCAGGCACGTGCATATATTACTAAAATACGGAAGTCCGTGTACTTGAAATAAAGGAAATATTGATATACAATGTACAAAAGCCATTTTTTTCTCAAATACAGATCCGGCTGCAACATCTTTTACTGAAATACGGAAGTCTGCCCGCGATGCCCTATATAGACCATATACTGCTAAAATACAGTATTGTGTATAGTTACAAATACGGGAAACTATATACACTAGCCCGTATATGACTAAAATACGGGATGATTCACATAAGTCCGTATATATTATATATATATATATATAATGAATTAAATAAAAATGACTTGATATGGCTTTAAAGTAATGATTTAATAACTAAATTAACTGTGCTACGCGTTTCATACAATTCATCAGGCACGGAAAACTAGATACACTAGCCCGTGTATGACTTAAAATACCGGAGAATTCACATAAGTCCGTATATATTATATATATATAATGAATTAAATAAAAAATACTTGATATGGCTTTAAAATATTTATTTAATTAACTAAATTACCTGTGCTACCCGTTTCATACAATTTATCAGGCACAATTGTAGTGAATTGTGCCTGATGAATTGTATGAAACGTGTATATGTATATGTACATGTTACATGTATACAACTTCAAATTATGCATGTACATACAAAAAGATAACGCAATCCATGTGAAATGCAGTTCATAAAGTCATGAATATTTTAAGTCATTCATGGGCTGTTTATGAACTAACCATCATCGGTTTTTTTACTATGTTCAAGCATTTTTAGACAAAAATTGTCCTTTAAAAACATTTATGAACTTGTCTTGGACTACTGGTGATTCAAATTATCTGTAATCGGATAAATAAAAGAAAAGTCAATGACGTTTAATGAACTACGAACAGTTTCAGAAATTGTCAGATCAGTTTCAAATGATTTCAACAAAAGTTGCTTTATGTATTTTGGGAAAAGCATCTATCATCAACAGCCATGTTCATTTTCAAAGCTTTCTCCAGCTGCTAAAATGCATTATTAATCCTAAGCTTCTACTGTTTTATATAGATTATGACCACGCATGAAACATGGTTTGACAAGGACTGTTACGAATGTACCATCACCGCTTCCATGCAAGAAACTCTGAACTTACAATTATGATATGATAACATAGACTACAATTTGATTGTAATCTAACCATGACTGTGACATGGTTTGACTAGGTATGTCAAATAGAACATTGCCACATCAACGCCAAAAACATGTTTTGGAACAAACCTGAAACTGATTAAAATAATTCCCACAGAACAATATCATACTATGGTCAATTCAGTGGTTCGTGTGTCCAGGTTCTAGCCTCTGAGTGGCAATGTTCCATTTGCAATACCGCTTTAAAACATGTTTCACAAATGGTTATAACATAGCTAAATAACAAGTAGAATCTGGTCGTTAAGCATAATTGTACCATGCTGTGTCCATGGTTATACTATGGTTTGTCCGTCTGTCTTTTCCGCAGGGCTATGCCCTTCTAACGTTTTCATGATATCTTCCCATAAAAACTTGTCAGAAAACGTTTTTTTGTGTTTTTTTTTGCTTTTTCATGCGCTATATTTACATGTTTAAAACAAGGAAGTGTTTGGTTTATGGAAGCCTGGATATGATAAAGTAATACAAAAAGATACAAGAGAATTGTTTGCTTAAGTTGTTATAACGCATATTTGAATAATAAAACATGATAGATGGTAAGATTTATGTAACGAGCTACCGTATTCAAAATTACAGACACCTGGAGTATGGAAAGTGATCCCCTATTGCCAGGTCCCAACCCTCCTGACCGGCATAATTTTATCACCACCGTCCATCTATGGTAATACTGTAATCGAACATTAAGTTTGGTTGTTATCCAAGGATGTTCTAAACATTCTAAATGTTCGCTAATACAAGATATAAATGTATGCCATGTTGAAATCACGTACATGCCTAAGTTATCGTACTTTAACGTGTTACCCGTGTGTATCGATGCATCATAAATAATTAGATAATATAAAATAAGATTGATGTCTTACATGCATCGTATCCTTCTACTTCCGTTGCTATGTAAAATGTTGAACAAAACAGTAACAAATGGCTTAAATACATGTTTGTCTTGATCCAAAATACTTAATCCTTTTTATCTCATCCACGAGTTCATGTGAACTGAATCAGGAAGTTATGTTGATAAATTTAGAACTTTACTACATACATTTTACGATTTTAAATAGTGTAAAATCATATTCATTTGTCTATACTGTTTTTAAAAGTCCAATAGTTTAGCAAGAAAAGCAAGTTGTAAATGTTATTTCATTATTATTTTATTATTTGTTAAAATGCAAACAGCAATGTAAAAAAATAAGAACTTCTGATTGTTACATTATTAAAATTCGTTTATGGTACCTAACGTCGGCACTGTAACACTGCTATATAATGTCTTGATTACTGTTCTTGAATTAATATAAGATTGCACTATTCTCTACTCCCGACAGCAATTATTAATAAGACATTATAATAATGATGAGGATGATTTATAATAAAAATAATAATAATAATAATAATAATAATAAAAATAATAATGATCATAAGGAAGTCTTTATTTCAAGAAAGTAGCACAAATAGACATTTATACAAAAGTGTATACACATGACAATCCATAACTCATGCAAATACATACGTTCACTAATATGCACACACAGTCATGAAATACAAACTCTCTACTTGGTTTTTTAACAAACCCATACACATATTATGTATTAATTGATATTTCGTCGTCCAACAATAAACATGCTTTTTTGTTGCTGATAGTATTTCTCATTTAATCCAATGGTCAAGGTTTTTTATTTATTACATGTATATACTAGCTGATTTTTTAATTATATTTTACTGTGTCTGTATAACGTATAAGTTTTTTAATAATTCCTTATTCCCAATTTTATTAATGCATGTTTATTGTTTTTCTAATATTATATAGTATTTTCTCTAGATATGAAGACAATACGTCCGAAAGTCAGTTGGGCTGGCTTCTTCAACACCAATGATGCGTAAGCACAAGTTAATTTGATGTCACAGAAAAAGTTCTCCTTACAATAAACATATTTTTATGAAACTGTTCATGAAATGTTTTGATATATGAATGTACATAATATGGTTTGTGTGTTGGTGTCTGTGTGTAGACCAATTCTCGCAAACAGATCAATGGAATTTATTTGAAATAAATTTTCATTTTTAAGTTCATTCTTGACTTGAATGGCGTCAGTATCTGTTAGAAAAGCCCACATTTGGGATATAACAGGATACATTCCATCTAGCCTTTGACGCACAGTTCATATCGTGGAGAGTAGCAGTCATGTTCAGCTATGGTACTTATGTTTACAAAATATATCAAATTGAAAAGCTGCCTTTAATTACTTTTCTCCTTATATTGCATGTTTATTGCCTTTTTGTCAGTCAAATGCGTTTTCATAGTTATGAATTTAAATTATGTAACCAGTTTTGATGAACAGTATTGTTATTGGTGCAAATCACGCATTTATAAATAAATAAACATGATAAATACAACCTTTATCTCGCCTGTGCATACCGTACAAGTGCAAACAAGTCGTTCAGTCGTAAAAGAATATATTGATCTACACATTTATTCAACAGTAATTCGTAGTAAACATATTGCAATGTCTTTAAGATAATATAAAATCAAAGCAAGCTCAGAAAAGTACGACCAACAGCAGAGGTCTTTATGCAATTTTAGTGTTCTCATACACTTTTGGCTCACTTCCGGTGGTGTTTTCTGGAAATATAAAAACATGATATGTCTGTTTTTGTAAATTAAGCAAACTGAAAATCAAATTATTTCTTTTATATTGTTAATTGTGAATAATTATAGCACAACAAACGTGACTCATTCATATTTAATTTAAATAAATCTTGCTCGGATTGATACGACACAAGGGGCAATTGATAAACTATATATATTATATTATGCTTTCTATATAAAGACGTTAATTTTCGATTACAATTTGACTTGATTTTTAACATAATCCCTTTCTCTATCAACACTATTCTGCAAACAATGTTGAATGCCGCTTTTATGGACAGTCTATATTACGTCATTATCCGAGCAAAACTGAGTACCAGAAATACCTTTTTCAAATTTAAGAACAGATGGAAGTTTGATTGGGCTAGATCATGAGTGAAGGCGGATGTCGGATCAGTTCAAGGCAACCTTCATCACGGTAGCCATTGTAATGACTGATATGTGGACTTGAGCATTTTCTTTGCCAACAAATACACCCTTACTTAGTTTCCCACGACGTTTTGTCTTAATATTTTCCCGAAGTTGCCAAGGAAGTAATGCTTAATATTCTAGGGTAATTGTCTTTTTCGACCATCAGCATTCTAGGAAACTGCTGCTATAATTTTCTTATTAGAAATATACATGTAACAGGTACAAGTAATTTCACATCAAAACTGCTAATGGAACTTTAATGATACACAATGCATATCTTACCAAATTATATTTATCAGAAAATGCATATAAAATGCTTTCATAACATTCATGAATGAAGCTCAGCAAACTATGCTAGTAAAATATTTTCATAACTTAATTAAAAACATTGACTCGAAAA
>JAUMHA010355459.1:0-14038 GCA_032359765.1 Saxidomus gigantea | reverse complement strand
CGTTGGTCATATGGGAAACCGGTACCAACGATAACGCCCTGATATACGATAACATGTTATTGGACCGTCTCGGATTTGGGCCGTCCTGACTTATTATCTTCTGGAATAACCGTCCTTGTGACATGATCTTATCTTATCTCGTAATAATGCCCCACGGCGTAATTATGGGCAGGGTGTACGCCGGGTGTTAATGTGACCGTTGTATATAATTTAGGTATAAAGAGTAAAAATAAATTAACTGCAAGACAGTTCTCCCAGTTAAGAGAATCAAGTTTGTTAAAGTTGTTAAAAAGAGTAAATGAATAAAGGTTTAAAAATAACTGATGTATGCTTAATAACTTAGCTGGGCCACTGCCTGCTTGAATGATTCAAGATCAGAGTGGGGGTAACCTTTTCCACTGCTCGATGGTATTGGGGAAATGAGTACTTAAAAAGTGAGTTGGCATGGATTTGGCGGAGACTTCAAGATGATGCATGTTTTCTTCTTCGAGAAACTTTATAAACATGTAAACATATCAGCCAATCGGTGTGCTCAGATTTCTTAACATCTAATAAATCGTCAGCAATATTTTACTGGACCGGGCTAGTAAGTGATTTTGATTCTGCTTTTTGTTACTTGCCAGTCTTTCAATTTTACAATATCTCTTACCGTTTTATTAAGTCGGGTTTTTATGAATATGTGAGCCAGTTGAAAAAATAGTTATTTACTGACGTCCTGATAAGACATACATAGGATTCCTTCATTTTCATGCCCCAAAAGGTGAGCATATTACAGTCGCACCATAACTTGGCTCAAATTTTCTGCATATCAAGACGACGTCCATACCTCAAAGGTCAATGTGACACATAGAGTTTAAAGGTATTGGAATCCTGTTTATATGCACATATTCGTGTCCGGACTGTAACTTTGTAATGCATTGAAGGATTTCGATATAACTTGGCACATATGTTCAGCACATCATGACGACGTGTCGCGTGCAAGACTAACGTCCCTACCTTAAAGGTCAAGGTCACAATCACAGTTAAAGGTAATGGAATCCTGTATATGTACATACATTCGTGCCCGGACTGTTACTTTGTCATGCATTGATAGATTTTAAAATAGCCCGGTACAAATGTTCAGCACATCATGACGACGTGTAGTATACAACACCCATGACCCTACCTCAAAATGCAAGGTAACACTTAGAGTTTAAAGGTAATGGAATCTTGTATGCATAGTAATTCTGTCATGCATGGAAGGAATTTGAAATTATATGGCACAATTATTGAGTACATGGAGAGGACACTGACTGTGAACCACCCCTGTTTGGGGCATTCGTCACTTATGAGGGACAGGTCTTGTTTTACTAACAATTATGCACAAAAGTTTCACATTTTGCTTTATTCACTCTATTACTTTATACAAAGAAATGAAGCATAGTATATAGTCCTACATATATATTGTAATTATCAATATACAAATATGTTAAAATTGGATTACACGATACCTGTGATGAAACATTCATGTAAGCGTTGCGTGAGACAGTGAAGCCTTTTTGAAGGATTAGTTATATATTCATAAAAATTAACCCCGAATTTCACAAATCATATTTTTTAAATTAAGTATAAACTGTAATGAGTTTGGGTCATGTTTAGCATTTAAACAAAACGTGATTGAACATATTCACAAATGAAACCATGTTGCATACAAAATTAAAACCTGATTACTACAATTCCTTTTCTCAAAACATTTTGCAACACATATAATCAGTCTTCATGGGCGAAAAAAGAACAACTGCCAATTTTTAAGACAGTAAAGAGAAAGATAATATAATGTTTTCAAGGTATCAAAATATTTCATACGACTGTAAAAGTTTTTGCTTTGAAGGAGATGTAGCATAAAGCATGATATTAAATTTAAACCTATCATTTTCTTTTGGCTTTATCAAATTGTACATGTACACAAAGAAGTATACTCTTTATGAAAGAGCGATGTTACACGATACCACATTTCAACTTAAAATCTCTGGCGACGTCATCGGTCTTCACTAGCGTCTATAATTCCATTGCTTTTGATAGGCCAGTAGCTTACTTGACTGATTTGTTGCAACTGATTTTAAAGACATCATCTGAATTCCTCATTATATTTCATACTTGCACATATCATCTTGAAACGACTCTACGATGTTTACCATCAATTTGCTTGAGCTCTGTTGCAACCTCTGCAACGGTCGGACGATCGTTTGGGTTATTTTTCCAACACTTCTCAACTAATGTCTTCAGATCAGGAAACATTGTGTGCTTCAACTCACAGTTCGGTCTTGCTCCTCTGGTTACGGCATCAATGAATTGCCTAACACCTAGATCACCAAACCGTGTGTCTGAATATGACCGTTTCCCATACCATAGCTCCCACAAGAGAATGCCTAAACTGTAGACATCAGAACTAAAGCTGTAGAGTTTGTCATTGAGCAGTTCAGGCGCCATATGTGTCAACGTACCTGCAACTGTACCAGTGATGGCTACTTCTGCCCTTGCAAATCCCAAATCACTTAGTTTTCCGACACCATCTTTGACCTGTGATGTTAACATTGCCGCATAATAGTTCCAATGGTTTAATTTTACTTTATATGCATCCAATTTATTTAAACTACGTGTTCAGATATAATATTTATTTTCAAAAAATTCTTGTCCGATTTGTTATATTTATTATAATCTGAGTTTACTGTTCAAATTGGATGTATCTGACTGACTAGAAAGTAATATACATTTTATAAATGACTGCATGGTTAACAGTGCGCCAAGTGCTTAGAAGATTACATTTGAGATGCAAAAGGTCTCATTTTGTTTACATTAGATTCCCAAATATTTATACATGTAACAATTGTTCTATGTTTATGTACATACCAATACATTTGAAAGTTTCAGGTCCCTGTGGAGAAACTTCATCCTGTGCATGTAGGCCAAACCTTCGCAAATTGAGATTGACATTTTGAAGAAAAATGTGTGCGTTTCTCCTCTACGTAGATTATTCGAAAAAGACCTGAATTAAAAATGAACTTTGATGATACAAACAGACATTAAAAACAAATGCATAATGAGATACAATGCTGTGAGAATGCATATTAGTTTCAAGTTGAAACGTCCAACCATCTGACTTTAGGGAAAAGTGCGACAATTTGCACTCGTGTGATAATACCCGAAAAAAATTACTTAATACTTTATTGTAAGCACTCACCCACATTGTAATTCTGTCGTCCTTAAAGCCAATGATTCCAAACTCTGTTCGCACAGGTCCAGGACAAGCATCAAGCGGTCATCAAACAAAGGTAAGCCAACGTCGTGTGAATGTGTTCCTCCACTCCATCCACGATGCCGCTCACGATCAGCAAAAACAACTCCATAAAATTCCACAATATTCTGATGTTTGAGTCTCCTGTGTCATTTTAACAATATTTTATGTGTGAAGACTACACACGCAAACAAATCATAAATAATGTAGACATTAATTGCGAATATACTCATTTAGTGAACACAACTGAAATGTTTTCTTGTTTTCCATGCGTTTGGACCGCCACAAACGTAATTAACATTGTATTAAACATTGCATATATTAATAACACATGTTGTGATTTTAAGATTAAAAAATATCAAACAAATCCTACATATATACATGTTCTTCATAAATTTTAATGACCGTTCTAACATGACTCACGATTATGTCTCTATATTCAAAGAGTAGAACAATTATGTTTTATTATGCCATAAACAACGCGGGAAACGATATGTCGTCAGTATGATGTCATATTGTGCCGCATGACGTTCAATAAATATCCGCGTAGAAAATAACGTTTTGCATTTATTCACTTTTGGTCATGTTAGAACCGAAATAACATCCTTTTCAGCGTTGTATTCGTCTAATAAACAACTCTCTGTCGTCCTGATGCGCAGTTATAAACTACTCAGACATCCGGCTTTCGTGGTGAATTACTGCGCACCAGACTCTTAATCATTGTTTATTAGACGATGAACACCGCAGGAACGGATGTTATTTCATAGATATCCATCTTCAGAATTGATGTTATTTTCACTTAAAAGTTTGTATGGTATCGTTTACGTATTTTCCTGATGCCATTCTCACCCACATGGCTAAGTTATTACCTTGTAATATTATTTACCTTGAACAGTCAACTTCTGACAGCTGCAAGTACATATCATGGCCTTTCAAAATCTTAAGTGCTACCTCTTGCTCAGCACCGTTCACGTGTCTCCACGTTGCACGATAAACATCAGAGAAACCCCCACTGCCAATTTGCCCGTACCGAAGAATCCTTGATATTCCAATAACATCGTTAGCCAGGTATCTCAAATCGAATAAATACATTCGTTGAAATAATTCCTTTAGCTTTTCTTTCTTTGGCCGAAACTGAAGAATTATTTCAGCTGCAGTTCTTTGGTCTTTTACAACATTGAGTAGATGGGCCCTGTCTGTTGCGATCTGTTTTGGTATACATTCAGAACATAGATAATCTATTCGATCGAGCATACTTTTCAGATACATTATTTCAATCAGACTGGATACATTGTCCACCCTCTGTAAGCTATCGAGTACCATCAATGCCCACTTCCGCATATGTTCAGCCTTGGTCTTTCTGTATTCTTTTTTTTCCAGTGCGTTTTTTATGCTCTGTACAACCCCATAGCCAATTCCGGCAGGGACAATGATGGCCAAAGCTACTACTCCGAGGGGTATCCATATCGGAGCTGTTACAGCAATAATTGCAATGCTGGAAGCTTCTAGTTTAAAGTCATCATTTATTACCTGTGATTGTCCATCTGTAGATTTTCCGCCTGTTACAAAATATGGTTATATTACTATGGTTTAATAACATTACTTATATAATAGAAACAAATGTTGAAAAAACAAAAAAAGAACACAAGAAATTATTCTGAAGATTCCCATTGCTTAATATGTACAACCTCAAAAATCGTTTTACATAAATTATGTATATTATTAAAGCAATTAAGCATAGTTTCACTCGATTAAATTAAAATGTTATACTTTGGACAAACACTTCTAATTGTGATTATTGTACCTAATATAAGACTTATTCCATCTGACAGAGAACTTCCTTTCATAACTTCATCAACATCTTTGCATCCCTGTGATAGGAAATAGCATTCTTTGTTGAATAAACGAGTCAACTTCTGCGCTGCGTTATCTACGATATGAGTTTCGTTCTCCCAAGCTTGAATAACGTTCAGTATCCGTTTCATTATCATGTCCTGAGCTTGAAATTTGGTCACATACAAATCATCTTGAATAATGTCTGGAGCCTCTTCCTCTGTCCAAGTCAGAAGGTACGATTTAATGTTTTCTCTTGAAAGATGTTTGTGAAGTTCTTGCGTGATAAATCGACACTCTTTCGTGGCAGCTTCTGTGAGACGACTACGAACCTATTGAGAAGATCGATAATTGGATGATGATCAATACTTAGCCTTTTATATATCAGGTGTCCTTGTATTCCTCTCCACCCTAAGTTAAACGCGAATAAACATTAAACAACAGGAATAGTATATCTAAAAAAATTCATTCTGTATAGAGAGATCATTATCGTTTTTCTTTGTTATATATAGACAATATGTTGATAATACTGTTATTGTTGATAACCATATAATAGATATATATGAACTTTTATTGAATTTATTAATGGCAATGGTATACAAATATAAATAGGCATACAGATTTAAAACATACCGTTTCGGAGTCCCTCTCTAGTTTGACAAGTCTGGTCATGACTTCAGCAAGAAATTTTTGTTTTTCATCTGAAGATTTTCTTGCATTATTTATCCTCGATGCAACAGACACCTCAAGCTTTGAGAGGAGTGTATTAATCCATCTGTTGAAATTTAAAATTGTCTTTATTGTCTTCATTTTTGTTAAAATAACGAAATTAACGTGTCAGATATTTCAAATTTTCGAATATTTGAAAATTCAGTATTTACCCTGTGTCAAGTAGCCTAACAAACGTTAAATTACAATGATTATTAGCGAGTAGTTGTCCAATACAATAGTTTCGTATTTTAGAACCGAATATTTTGAATGTTATAGTAACGACTAATACAAGATAGTGACCTCCCATTCAAATCGTCTGCTCGTATTTAAAGATTTTCTCATCTGTAAAGAAAGCTCTATTTTAGCTGTGTTAAGGGGCATATAAACTTTTATTAGCCTAAAACTCTTGGGCTTCTCCTTAACAGTCAATGTTCCTTTAATTCTCCCTTGTTTTGACCAAATGTGTGTTTGTAAGTATTCAAACTTATGAAAGGGGCATTCCCTACGTACATCTAGCATATTATATTCTCCGAGCATAAATGTGTTTAATGGACGTAAAATGATAAATAAATAAATAAATATAATATAAACAACAAATACCGAAAAAAATAGCCTCATTGAGGCCATCTGTAATAAATCACTATCCACCCATTTATTCTACATCAACAACTTTACACAGATTATTGAATGTTTAAAAGCCTGATTTTACCCATAATGACTGAAATGTATAGCTTAAACGTTTAGCTTAATAAAATGCTTGCAAATATTCTATTTTTCATGCTTTTGAAGTTATTTCATTTGACACTAGTATAAGTGAGTGTCTCTTTAAGAACGGGTTTAAGGTTTCGATTAACAACTGGCCCAAAAGTACGACTGTTTCGTTATACATGTACGATGATCTTGGTATCAACCTAATAAAGAGTAACCTCCTCAAAATGCTATGCTTCCCTTAGGGAGAACGTAGACTGTTTTCAGATTTTTCTGAGAATTTTTATATTTCAATGTCTGAAATAATAACCAGTCGCATGATTGATTGAGATTTTTTTCAGAATTTACTCTTGAAAATCAGTTATTTAATGCGACGACAATTCAACAAAAAACAAATATCAGCATATTTTTAAGACAATTATTTTGTATCCGACAGCGAAGTGTGTGATTAAAACGTAACAAATGTTGTTTTTTTTTCAAATGAAATGATTTACTTTTCGTTAATGGAAATTTGTGAGCCGAGACTGTATGATCAATTAAATCGACATATGCACCCCTTCCAGATATTAAATGGAATAAGAACAACTGGTAACTGTCATCTACAGTCGGATATATGAGTGATTACTATCATTATGTTTGGAGTGAATTCTTATTAAATTATTCAGAAATGAAACGCTAACATAAATTGCTTCTTTGTCACTTATATAGTTAACATTGCATGCCGAGCTTCAACAAATGCTATTGTAACTGCGCTTCGTCAATCAGATGCTAGGTACGTTTATCTACGACCAATTGAATGAAGAAATATTTACCTATAATGTCTTCTGATTTTAGCAATTAAACTGTCAGGAATAAAGTGCTCAAGTCCCTCAAGTAGATGTTGATACATAGCTGTATTCCCTATCCCAGATCTTCTGTACCGTGTTGCCTGTTTTGATATTGGAACAACGATTCATCATCCCGATATTAGACATTATGGGAAATATATATCTAAGTGAAAGTACGTATTTGACATTTTATATCAGATATGAACTAAAAATTAAAAGAAGGCACATGAAAAATGAGGACATATATTTGTACCTCTATCACACTAAGTCTGAAAATGTGGTTTTCATCTAGGCCAGGAATAGTCATCTGGAGTTTTTGTACAGTATCCAGCCATGTAGCATCTGTATTGCCACGTCTCTCTACTATATCCCACTTATTGCATATAAATATCATACTTGCTGGGTCAAAACTAGAAAGTTCAAGATCTGTGTTCTGCTTCTTTTGTTCAGATATGATGTGCAATATCTGTTAACATCAAAATAATAACAACATATTATAATATTTTATAGAAGTATCAAAAACATAGTTATCTATGAAATAATCTAGTTGATTCATGCTTTATTTTAAGCAATATAGTTTTAGTTTTAGAATGATTTAGTTGTAACTTGAATATGCTTGATCAATGCGTGGTTTGTTAGCTCGAAATGATCATGTAACCATGGCTATAGAAACGTAATTCAAGTACAGTATCTTCTTGGATGCCTCCTGCGTTTGCACTGTTGATTATATAGATAAACGCCACTGCATTTGGAAGATACTTGACCAGCTTCTCTGTCATTTCAGGACTCTCTCCGACACCCGGTGTATCAACGAGGGTAACGTGCCTCTGATAGAGAATTAATAAATTTGTTAGTACAAAGTAATAGATGAATCACATTACTTTTACATCAGTATCTTCAATCTTAGTCTTTAAAATTAAGTATATTTACTAATAATATCTATAACTGTATAACCTTAAATTTGGATTTAGAGACAATTCAAATGCATAATTTATTTACTTTTGCATATTTCATTTTTACATTGATACGTTTTATGAGTCAAAACCATTTAAAAGATGAGATGACTAACAAATATAGTTAAATGACACTTAGTCTTCCGAAATATTATTGACACATATATTCTAATCAAATTTCTTTAAGATTGTGTCAAAATAAGTCTCTTGAATGCTTATATAAAAAGCCAAAATTGATGACAGACGAACAGACGTTCAGACAATCAAACAGACATTCGTCAGCTATTGTCTCTATTGCCTAGGTGACATAGTATCAACAACTGTCGAAACTACACTTTAAACGACAGACGAGCGAATGTAATTGGAGCAATATTTTGTAACGAGAAGACTTTAGGAAAATACACAGGCTGCGAAAATGCATGCAAACGGTTCTCTTGTACGCCCTGACTCTCAGTACATTATTGAAATATTGATCAGGGCATGGGGTATTCTACTAGCAAGCAAAGAGGTATTGGTCTTTTTGCATAATTATATACATTAGTCAGAATCTTCACAGATAACGATTATCTACTTAGCTGTTAGAAATTAAGTTGTTTGGTAAGAGCCATATGTATATCGTTCATGGGTGTAATCAAGAACAAAACCAAGATCCTAAACTGTAAATAATTGTTTGTGTTTCGGAATTACCTCCTGACGTTAGGTCACTCTGTCTGATGCATGACAAAAAAAATAAAAAGTGCCGTTTACCATAGATCTTCATTTATAACAAGTGTAAATACCAACAAAATCGAAGGCGTACAAATGTTCAAACATAATCTACGGCACAAAACCTCACTGAAAATCGGGACGACATTAACACACTCAAAGAGGGATACACAGAATAAATGGCAATGGCTTAGCAACCAAGAATGTTAATATGAAAAATATACCTGTAGCATAGGAATTGGCCAGTAGATGTTAACATGTTTTATCTCGTCTCCAAGGTCTATATTAGATCGACCTATGTATGGGGACAACTTTTTAACAAAGTCTTTTTCTGCATCTGAGCCATCACCATCAATAGTAAATATGTGGCTTTGCCCACTCTCCATGACGACTTCAAATCGTTTCTGATCACTGTTATGAATCTGGCATATAGCCGATGTGTTGGCAAGAAGAGAATGCGGTAAGACATCCGCCCCGATTAACAGATTGAGAAAACTGCTCTTTCCAGAACTAGTTTCACCTAATTTAGACAAAAACTTTAAAATAAATGCTTATAGAACAGTACACATGCATATCAATTCTAAAACTTCCATTTATAGGCTTCTAGAAAACGTGTAAGAATTAATAAAATGATTAACTATTTTGTTTGTGCAAAGTCTCAGCGTAAAGCTTGAGCTGAGCACGAAAAGAGTTTGATAACAAAGGGTCTATGGTTTCAGTCTCATGTTCTTTAGACTTACAAAATGATATTAGCGACGAGTTCAGTGATACATTAAATTTCTTAAATGGAATTAAAACTCCTTCATAACTGACCCCACCCTTCTAAAGATCTAATGCTTTACATTCTTCATATCTTATTATTCATTATAAGATAAGACCCTGTCTGAATAGGTGTCTTTAGACAGGACATTTAGTCAAATATATGACAATAAATTTGGTTGATATTTTACGATAATTTGTTTATTGATTATTTCCTCTTGCTTGCTTATTTAAAGGAGATTAGTTTGTTATCAACCTACGAAAAGTTTTTTTATCATAACAAAGCTTTTACTTCAATATTTTACATGCATATTACGCAAGATTTTGATGTTTTGAACACAATTTATTTGCAGAAATCTTGTTCTCACATAGAATTTGCGACAGTTGTAAAGGTTTATCATGTTACATAAAATCCAGATTTACTCAAATTTAAAAGAGAAAATGCACTTCTTTATGATATTACATTATCCATGCACTGACCACCACTTATATTAATAAGTGTGTATTTCAAAGGTCATGTATTAATCAAAGTATTTTAGCATTCACATACTTAATGGTTTTTAAATTAGAATTTCTGAACTCTTATTTATAAACATTTATCCAACATTTCAATATATATACACAAGCTGCTTATGAAAAGTCTAACACTGACTAAGACGTCTACTGTGTACTCCTCTATACTTTTATTTTTGCTTTAAAAGCCCGTTCAGTCTATAGTAAAGTTAAGTATTTTCTTATCTATTCTATTTTGTTGTATGACCTAGTATTTTCCAAGAATGGGTCTTTTATATTGACTTTAATATCAAATTGTTGTTTCACTTTATAAGAGTAGTTTCTCACTTCTGTTTTTTTTTCTTATTTGCTTACAACTAACATCATTCCATTTCATCATCACTATACATTTTCAAAGCCAAGGCAAAAACAATAGAACTATATAGTTTAGACCTATCAAATTACAGCTGTTCATAGCAAATCAGCGCTGATATACCAGCGAGAGTTACCCAATTTAAACAATTCAAGGTGTTAGATTTCAGAACTTGGTATTAGTTGTTTTCAAGCTTAGAAGAGATATCGAATAAATGATATATGCATGTGTATCAACAATATTTTAACTTGTTCTGGTACATCTATATTTCAAAGCAAGGTTGTGATTCAAAAGCTACCTTTCTAGATTATGATTTGTATTCGAGCTACACCATTATACTATCTTGGTTTTATCTTGAATGAACCATTTAAAGAAATCCAACTAATGACTTCATGTTGCTGACGATGTGTGAAAAATAATTCAAATAAGTTAGGTAAATAACTTATTAAAATTGTTCAGGATGTTAAATTATCTGAAATGCTTTCATCCGACAAGTCGCTTAAATTTGAGCACTTCTTTTATTCAAATTATAATATAGAAAATACAAACCTGCCACTACTATGGCACAGTCTGAATTAATCAAGTCTTCTTCGTTTCTGTCAAGGCGAGAATCAATGTTAGTGTAAATGGTGTTAAGAAGTGTTCTTAATTCAGCCCCTAGATTTTCTTTGGCGAAACGCTTAAGGTCATCGTAAATATTCAACAGCTCACTTTTCATTGCATTGTCTTCGGTTAAAAAGTCAGACATCATTTCTTCACTCTAGGAAAAATGTAAATGTGATTCTGTAATTTAAATGTAATTAAGAATTTAAAGTGTTTGCTAAGTACTATGGATTTTAGAATTCAGTGTGAACATGTTGTCTTATAATGTTTATTTAATGTATAAATGAACTATACACCTAGTCCTAATTTCTACGGATGATAATGATGAACCAAGTTTTTTTTAAATAAGAAGCAATAACCTACATCTACAGACTGTCTTCCTGGAGTTCTTTCAGGTCCCAACGATGCCCTAATGAGATCCAACATTTCGCCATGAGTCTCAAGAAGGTCATAGGAAATTCCCCTTTCATCTAACCAGTCACTTGCTTGCTCTAAACTTAAACCATCTATATCTATATCTTCTGGGCGCACTGTCATATTTGGTACTGAATCACACAACCTATCATAAGAGATGAGACGCAGCTAAATTTAAGCTTTATCCTTACTTGTGTTACAACAAATTTGACAAATGTTTATTCAGGGTAGAACACATCGACTTTATACATATCGATTCAAACACGTAGTAGTAATTATTACACCTTAGTCTGGTATAGGACTTAGATTTCAGTTATTTACTAAACATACAATATTTCACAAAAAGCCAAACTGTACTTACTGATAATGGAGAGGCTGAGCTGCTAATAATAATCTCTTTACAATATTTTCAAAATCCGCTTACACATACTGTTACCTGGATATTTTAATCATAAAGGCACATATTGTCACATAAGACGCTGCGATCAATACATCCGTGTATACGGTTAATGCATCAATGCGATCGCAAAACAATATGAATCGGCGCACATATGACGTTTCTGTACTTAAAACGACAGTTTACACTTCAAGTTTGAAAACCATGCAAAAATACGATTGCAAAAAGTGATCTACTATCGTAGCTGTGATATAAATATGGGAGCAATTATGACATTATTTCACTCAACTGACTCAATCATTTAGGAGGATAATAAAATTAAGCTGAATTTCTTTAAATTTAAAACGTTAAACAATAAGTTTAAGCATATGTTCAGTTATAAACGAAGCAAATAGTTGGTCCAGGATATGTTTTCTTATTGTAGCATTTTTTAAAATTATTTCTAAATACCTAGATCTGAACGTATCTTTACTTGTGCATGATAAAGGAATAATCTTACCTTGTTTATACTTCATGTTGAGTTTTAAGTTACGAAACACTATTACGGGTAACATGTGTCATACATCTGGCTAAAATTAAGTCGTATATAAGGCTTAAAAAGTAAAAACTCTGAACCAAGTTTTATCTTTTGAATCTAAGGAAATCTTAAATATCAAAAAAAGCGTATGTCGGACTCAGATTTACATGTACAAAATTTATCTATGGAAAGAGAAAATACCTGTCAGAATATTACGAAAAGCTTCTTTCCATTAACATTATCCTGTGTAACTTTGATTATGCATGCCCATTTTGGTGTATTGGATTTACACAAAAACTTGTAACTAAGCTACAGGTAACAACATTTGACAAATATAATATCTGTAAGTTAACAAGCTTCTATAGGAAACACTTGTAAAAATCTTTATGTTTAAAACCTAGGCCTTAAATATTTTGGTGTGTAGTATTGTCTATCGGATCGGTGCTAACTTTGTTCAAATGTTGCCCCTGGAGTCTAAATTGTACCCGCCCTAGGGGTTGCATATACAATATAGGTTGACTTTTATGTAAATATTGGAAACTTTAAAAACTTCTTGTCAAAAACGCAATACCCAGATAATATCTTAAATATTTTGCATGTATTAGTGTCTAGTGGTTTACTTTCAAGCTTGTTCAAATCATGCCCCTGGGGTCAAAATTGAACCCTTGGTGGGTGGAGTGGGTGCGTTGTCACTTGATCTACATTAAATTTTATATAGTACATTTATTCTAGCTGAATAAGATGCTTAATTGGGAAAATTTTGAACAGAAATTAAACATGTCCTTGTAGAAACACCAACATCTGTAGTGTCAGAAACAACAAAGTTCCCAAAAGTTCCATTGGTGAAAATTTGTTTTGAAATGAGCAAGGTCACGCCCATTAAATGTTAAAAAGGATTAATTTTACCATTACCTATTGCATCTTTTGCAATATTGTGGTATATCTTAATGGTGTTTGTATTATTTCTTTCGAAATATGTGATAAGCGACCTAATTTAAACATTTTACAGACATATTTACACGTGACCCCTTACCGAAGGTCAAGGTCAAATGGTTGATTTTAGTAACAAACATATCATTTAACTTTATGTTACACGGTCATATATCTCTTTTGCAATATTGTGGTATATCTTAATGGTGTTTGTATTATTTCTTTCAAGTATGTGATAAGCGACCTTATTTAAACATTTTACAGACATATTTAAGCAAGACCCCCTAACCGAAGGTCAAGGTCAAATGGTTGATTTTAGTAACAAACATATCATTTAACTTTATGTTACACGATCATATGTCTCTTTTGCAATATTATGGTATATCTTAATAGTGTTTGTATTATTTCTTTCAAATATGTGATAAGCGACCTAATTTAAACATTTTACAGACATATTTTTTTTTTATAATTTATTTTAGTTCTCATCTTACATTCATACATGATTTTAAACACATTAGCATAGTACAATACAATAACATGAA
>JAUMHA010355458.1:6397-18141 GCA_032359765.1 Saxidomus gigantea | reverse complement strand
TTCAGAGGTTGATCTGTTTAATCCAATAACCTCTTTACCAAGCTTATAAATTCAGTAGTGAACTGGAGAACAGCCACATCTCTATTTATAATGACTGTTAAAGTGCATACACACTGCAAATTCCCTTTCTCTCTGGCACAGAAAACTAGTTCGTTTTGCTTTGCTCATACTGAAATATAAAAGTGAATACAGATTGGAAGTTAACCGCCACAAATAATTTTAGAATGTTAGTCTTATTGACCTAATGCTCAACAAACACAAAAAGCTCAAGGTGCAATGCATTATATGAATTTCAACAAGAGCTGTTGAGCTATAATTGAGATACACGCTCATCAGGTTACCGTCCGTTCATTGGCCAATGTATTCAGCGTGTTGTTCATTAACGGAGACGCGACTGCTGTGGCTGATTGTATTCCTGTAGCAGTAAAGAAAACTTCACTGATCACTTGATTATCTATCGTTCCTCCAGCAAATATGTCAAACTTTGGAATGTGATTGTTTTCATTTTATGCCGGGACGACTTTCTCCCATGTCACACCCGGTAAAAGGAAAATGAGGTGTTATTCAGTTAAAGGAGCACCTGTCAGCTGCTGGATATTTAGCTGTGTGTTTATAATATTGGTTTTTAAAACAGAATGCAGAAGGGTAAGGCATATAATAATTTATTTGTTTTAAGTATTTAAATATGATGTTTTAAGCAACTTAGCTGCCTTTATTTATAAATATATTATTTGTGTGTAAAGTTCATACGTGATTTCCTCAGTATTTCTGAAAAAAAAAACATGAATGACTCATATCATTTTTTTTCAGTTATGTTTTCTTTAAGATATTGCTCTATTGTTTTATTACAGATAGCCGTATATATGATCAGACCTTATGTAAATATTCCGTTCGACTAGACTGTGTTACAAAACAATTGTTCTTTTTCGTGTTTGAGACCAACCAAATGCAAATATTCTATCTTCAATTTAGGAGCAATTAAAACATATATTGACAATATGGTTTCAGTTCACACAAGAACGACATTATATTAAAAGACATTATTTTAAACATGAATTGCACCCAGGAACTGGTACTATTTATTACAAGATATAATTAGGTAGCTAAATGCATACAACAACAGCAAATTTAAATGTTTAATACAAAAACCAAAATGAATGTCAATATAACAACTATAAACTATAAAGTCAGCTTCAATATCAGTCTAGAGATAATATAGGGTTCACCCAGACTCAATTTCCATTTGGGCCTTTGTGTCATCAATATTTAATCTGTATAATATCTGTCAATTATGCAAAGTAAGAATGTCATTGCTTTGTTCTGTTATAAAATTCCTGCTTGTAGAGGATGAAAAGTATTGCCGTGTTTTCCAAAGACTGCAAAAAAGATTTAGTGATGTCAGCGCATCACATTTCTTGCAATGGATTTCTCAGTTTCGCTACGGTAAAGCCAGTTTGTGCCTTGGTCTGGGAGGTCCGCTGAGGCAGTGATCCTCTTAATTATCGTGAATGTTTGGGTGCTCGTGATGCACGATCCTCGAGTGACACTGCTCAATGTAGCTTACATGTTTAATATTAGCGAAGTATCAGCATTCAAAAGTTTACATGAAAAACTTGGTATGAGCATGGGTGCCTAGACAGTTTACAGATAACCGAAAGGTTAATGGATGACCATGTAAAAATCAATTGAGAAATTGTAAATGTCGTTTTTGAAAGTCGAACCTGAGACAAAGGCTCAGTAAAAGCAGTTCTCCACACCGAAAAGGTTTAAATCTCCTTCTGCTGGCAAGGTAATGTTTGTTATTTTCTGGGATGCACATGAATGATATTTACTCATTTTATGCGAAAAGATAGAACTGTTACTGTCAAATATTATTCAGAAGTAAGTTTTAAAAACTTCGTGAAAAACTCAACAGTTACATCGTTCATTCTAAATAGTGTTTCTTCTGAGGACAACTGCTGTTTACATCGATAAGCAGTATTAAATTAATGCGCACGACATTAAGATAAAAGCAAAGTCGTGTTCCAGAAACTGATTTTAGATGCAGCAGTTATTTGCTTAATTGTCGCAAAATATATATGAAGACACTTTATGGAGTGAGTACTTTAAGTATTATTGTGAACGAAGTTTCCATAAATGTGTGAGACAAAAACTAAATGACGAGGATAAGTAGGGCTATGAATAATCACAAAGGGTTTGGAAATATATCCAAATTAGAAAGAGCTTTATTAACGAATGTCAAGTGTGTTGACATATGAACAAATTAAATGAAACCTTATGTAACTCTTAATTTTTGTGAAAAGCAAAAGATATATATATTGAGCAACACGGTCTATGTCACATGCTTAAAGTAATTCCCGATTTAAACAATATTTGATATTTTCAAAAAACGACCAATAGCGGTCCAATTCTTTTCAAGTTCCCAGATATGTTTAAGGCAATCTAAAACATGTAGTGTAGGAGTTAAGCCTTAAATTGTTAGTCTCATGATGATTGTGAGATAATGAACTATCTCTGAATATGAAGTTATATAATTATGTATGTTGGATACCAGTACTACATGATACTTTTTTTCTCTCTTCTATATATATTTTTTTTTCTCTTCTTTTGGACTGATATAGTTTTTCCTAATGTTTGGTTATAACAGTTTCTTTTCGATTTTTTGAAATTTATCTAATTTCCAATTTTTTGTGTTCAGTTCTAAGATATCAGTATAATTTGCATACCTACATTGGCAATTTTGATTGCATTTATATAAATATTATTTCATGTGGAATGGGCCGTTTACTGAGTTGGCATAACTCGTGGTCCAATCCATTTGTAAATGTTACAACTGCATGTATAAATTGTCTTTATGTTTATGTATATGTAAAACAATTTACAATGAAATATGATTTAACTAAGTAGTGCATGATATAGATTTTCGTTCCCATTTCATGTAACTGCTTCGTAATTTTATGACATTATGGAATACACATAATCTGAGGTAGTTTTGTTTGCAAGAGAAAACCCTTTAGCTTGAAGTGAGGAATCCTATACAGTCGCAAAATGTATATAGAAATTCAGTAAATTAATGAGCTCAAAACTTTAATCATGCATTTTTTCACTATGACTTAAGCCTTGACGATTTGTCTGAAACAAAATTTAGAATTTCCTTATGGCATTTGAAAATTTAAAATTGATAAGCAAAACATACTATGGTTACAAAAATCAGAAGATAAGAAATAAGCAAACTGATTTTTTCATAAAGCTTATAATTGTTCAAAATTTTTTCACCAAAGTCACAATTTTCACAACAGTCGCTGTGTCTGTTACTGTTATTCTTTTCAAACAAAACTGACTCTACATGTCGATCTATTTCTGGCGTTTTCCGTTGGCGGAACGGGAAAATACCAGGGATAGGTTAATCGGATATAACTGTACTGGCAACACAACGGTCGATAGCCTCAGTAAATTTGCATTTAAAGACCCCCCTAAAAAAAAGCCAACAAAAACATGCTGAAGTTTTCGTTCCTCTTCCGACTAGCTTCCGTGAACAATGACCACTTTTTAGACATTGTTCCAGAAAATATTAGAGAGTCACTCGTATAGCACTCTACTGAAGGCATGAACAGACATGCCATTTAATCGACTTGTTGATACTGAAGGTTGCAGCATGAAATAAATAATAAATGAGACACAATATCCAGAAGAATTTCCACTGAACGATCATTATGAGATACATACAGCGGAGCACGTTTTTACACTCTAATGCTCTAATCCTTTTACCAAACCTGGCTCGGCGAGGAATTTATCTACCAGACAAATAAATTGTAATTTCCTATTTGCTAAGTCTTGTTTCCAGAAGTATTAATTAAACATGCTTTGGGTCTTTGAAATCTAACAAAAAGAAAGATTGATAAGATTGCAATAATATCTTTGTTATAACCTGGGACTACACTGTCAAAACGGGAGAAGTAATCACTTACTTCTTATCAAACTTTAATTAAAAAAAGAGATTTACCGGTGAAGTGTCTTCAATACTTGAACATAATTACCGGTCGAGTGCATCAATTTATTCCACATGATTAAATGTCATTTTAATTTTTAAAAGGCAGGGTCATCAGGTAGTGGGAATCGTTAAATGTTAAGACTACTTAAATTACAGACTGTGTTTCAGCCACTTTCGTCAGTACTTATTCAAAATGAGTCAACACAAACATTTTTAGTTGTAGTAAGTCTTTGCAACTGAATAAAGTTATTATAACTTAGCAAATGGGAAAGTGTCTGCTCATGCCTTCAGTAGAGTGCTGTACGAGTGACTCGAACATTTTTTGGAACAATGTCTAAAAAGTGGTCTTTGTTCACGGAAAAAAGACAGCCAAATTATCTTCTTTATGACATTTATAATATGAGCACCAAACTTCAGCTAAATTGACAAAGTCCCACACTGACTGTGAACAAAACAGGAACTCGTGCCAGGATGACATCCTTTTTTGTTAAATCTGCAATATTGGCTATCATGACAATCAAATAACAATTCTGTCAGGCAATCCATCAGTCCAACACTCATTACATTTTAAATATCAATTTCGTGCAAGATCGTGTATGCGACAAGAAAGCGCAATCTGATATGTTTTAATGATTTGATATTAAAACAACTTTCTTGGTAACAATTTATGAGCTAAAACATAATAAGATGTAACAAGAACATATGCATTCCACATAAACCAATATAAAATGTTTCAAATTTACATAGATCAATTTATGATTTAGATTGTTTCATCATAAAGAAATTGTTATATGATTGAGAGGGAGAAAAAGAGCAGAGAGACAGACACATATACAGTCATAGAAAGAGACGCGCGATATCTATCATAAATCTAGATATTATCAGCCAACCAGGTATCTTAAAATTCGGTACAAGGCTAAACAAATTCATTTATCAGAGGCGATAATATATACAATATATACCGACTTTTGCAGTTATAAATTATCATATGATAGTACGGGTACACTTTGCCAACATAATGTCAAGCTAATTTTATATATATAGAGTATGAATTAGGTGAATATTTTATGATAAATACACAATATTTTGTGGATAAAATATTCAGGTACTGAATTTACCAAACCATAAAAGATAGAAGAATATATTTTCATGTCTTCTTGATCAAAGTGGATGGAACTCCAGTACATGCCGGACAAGATTGAGAGCATGACTAAGCAATCTTGAGAAGCCCGATTAATTTTCTACACTATTTACCATACATGTATAACATTGCCATTATTTGTATACGAGTCAATATATCTAAACTTGTACAATAGAACACCATTAACCTCAAAGATGTAAAAGGAAAACTATTAAACAATAATTTAAGTATACTTTTTACAGCTGCTCGTTCACAGTTTCCGGCGTAAAATAAATTTCTTAAAAACGATATACTAAAGCATAAAATGTAGAAGTTTTGGCTGGAATCAACAGCACTGCTAGTAAACATCTACATAGCAATTAGAGAAAATATGTTTAAAATGTTGGTGAGCTTAGCTTAACAGCACCGCTCCATTGTATGTTTTCAAAAGCGTTTTAGTATTAAAATCTCTTTCTTTGATGATTCGTTCTAAAACATGTTAATTCCAGACAGTTCCAAGAACCAAAATCCGAGAGCGAGCAGCTTTCACAACAGTAGTCATATCAAACAGAGGACAGCACTAAAATAGTCTACCTTAATAATTAATTATGATATATTCTATTGTGCATTTCAGTATCGGTACTGCTCCGAGGGTTGTTGTCCTGAGGAGTACTGCGCCTACCAGACTATTTGTTACCCAAAGATAAAATGTTCGAACGGTTGCCCAGACGGTCACTGCATTAAAGACATATGTATGCCGGTAAAGCCGTGCACTGAGAAAACAAGATGCTCTTTCGCCTACACATGTACAAGGAACTACAATCTTGGATACGACACATGTCAATATAATTTAGACATCGGAAAGACACTGTGCGTGGACACGAAAGGAAATTCATTAGCTAAACCATTTATTTAAACGGCTGTAACTAATTAAAGGTCCATTACTTAGACCAAATCGAATTTTCTTTTAAATCTGGGATTGTAACAGGGAAATACAGTTTGAAACTGGCTTCTAAAACTTTACAATAGCCGTGGAATGTTTCACTGTTTGAAATACTGCTTCAGAAAAATGAGTGATTGTTTTTGTATTTCCTTAGATTGACCTGGGTGGTCTTTTTGTCCTACTTTCGTTGTATTGCATATTGTAAACAGTTATAGATATACATTGTACATCATTGGAAGTAAAGTTCTATCAACTATAATAAAAATAGGCATGCTA
Organism: Saxidomus gigantea; assembly: GCA_032359765.1. Classification (NCBI taxonomy): domain Eukaryota; kingdom Metazoa; phylum Mollusca; class Bivalvia; order Venerida; family Veneridae; genus Saxidomus; species Saxidomus gigantea. The sequence goes on along the minus strand of JAUMHA010355458.1, from coordinate 11,811 downwards.
ATTCATGTACAACCCATTTACAGCTTTTATCTGGGAGACTTCTAGAAAATTACAAAGATATTTAAAAGCTGGAAAACATAATTTGTAAATTCTTTGTTAAACTCATATGGTCACATTCGATGCAGTATGTCATATTTTTCCTTCTGAGAAGACGCCCGTTACAATTCCAGATTTAAAAGAAAATTCGATTTGGTCTTAGTAATGGACCTTTAAGTAAAACGTGATGAAAATAGCGGTTTTTATCCGCTAGTGATTTTTCAGGTGTCATTACTTTGATGATCTGAACGACATTACTTCTGAGGTTACTGTTGACGAGGACAGGCGATATACATTCTTTCAATAATCTAAACGAAAAAGGGACAACTTTAGAATAATTTTAAATGTATACAAACAGCCTACGTTATTTAACATGTGATTTAATATATTGCTCTATGGATATCCCTGATAAAAACACTAAAACAGATTGCTTGGAAAGCCTACAAACTCATTTCATAATATTATTATACATATTATGTGTATATAACTAAATATAATTATATTCTTACCTTTACAATTAAATATATACACATATAAATAAGTAATGCATAGTACTTATTATAAAATGTGTATGTATGCATTTATTTTTATAACTTGTTGTAACTTGTCTTGAGTATAATCGTTATAGCTGTTGAGATCTTTCCCTCATAAGTTATGACGTCAAATTTTCTTTGGCTAAATGCCACAACATAAAGTGACCAATCATTAAAATGTGAGGCGATTTAGCCATTGATATATATACGACGTACTTGCTGATAAATTGTGTTAGTAAATACATAAATTATACATGTTTAAAGCATTTATATGAAAAAAAAATACAGAGTGCAAAGAATTCCAAACATTCCCAGATATGCACAGATTTATTTAGGGACGTTATCTGATTATGTTCTATGGCTAGAACACTAACTCGACATGTTCATATCATAAGTGTATTACGTAAATACTTTTACTAGAAGTATTTAATATGGATAAATAAAGTTATACATAGTGCTTGTTTAAAACATATCATATATCATCAAGTGTTGTAACATGCCAGATGTATACCCGTTTTAACTGTTAAAGCTGCTCGCTCTCAGATTTTGGTTAAAAACTTAAGTTCTTCAAACTCTATTAAAATAACATATTTTAGATTATATTAGTTAAATTTAAAGGTTCCAGTATAAATTCCTGTCAGGTATATCTTGTAAATTTGAAATAATAGGCTACCAAATGATAAAGTTCTGCAAACGCTTTTGAAATTCCGATATAAACATATAGTGTAGCGGTGCAGTAAAACTATCATTTTCAATCGATCTTTGCAAATTCCTACTAAGATGTTTACTTCTTTTGTTGTTCTAGCCTTTAGTTTTATATTTATGTATTAGTATGTCTTTTTTTTTAATTTTATTTTTTTCAACGGCAAATGAGAGCAAGCAGATTTAAGGGCTTATGTTATGATCTCATATCCCCTAAGATTTCAAACTATCACTTTACCGATTGTAGTAATCATCGGATATCCCATCTATAATGTATGCGTTACCTCTGGTTTTACAATGAGTAATAAAACATGTAACTAGCATCTATCTTCGAATCGTAGAATTAATATTTTTAATCATTAGCTATTCATCAATGCGATGTAATTTTCAAATGTTATTTACCGTTCTTGATTTAGAATATAGAATCTACCAGACGTACACAGGTCATACAACTTTTGATAAGAAACAGGAGGAAAACTTCCGATGTGTATAAAAATCGTTTAGAATTGACAAAAGAGTAGATCATGCTTTTGAGAAATTTAGCTAAAACAGCCAGGACAAATGTTTCAAGATCAATGAATGAGTTACTGTAATCAGAAACACTTTTAAAGCTCCAGACATATAATTTAGTTTATATGTGCGTGATTATGCGATAGTTTTAGCTGCTGTCTAATAATTAACGCCATTTTATGTAGAAATATATTCACTTTTGTCGCACCTAATTAACGTTGACTTTTTTTATTCTTTACGACAGACACATAAGATTGACATTTCCTTTAATGAAAAAGTTTATGGGACTTAGGAAGAATTGTCTGAAGTGATTGACTTCTAAATCTCTCTTCCTTGCTGATTTATGCGTTATAAAATTCGCAGGTTTCTGGCTTTGTATTTAAAATAGTTTTCTGTCTTTAGCACACCGTACTCGAAAAATGCCCTTTTACAAATTTTTTGAGCAACTGCAATGAAGTTTGTGTTTTCTTTGTCACATAAAGAAGCCATTAACTACTGTGTTTAACCACATTTTACTGCCGCTTTTGGTTTCGTTGTATCTGTTAACATCTGGAAAAAAATGACAACCACTGCTCGCTCACAGTTTCTTGTGAAAATATATTTCTCCAAAATGATATATAAAAAACTTAAAATGTAAAAGAAAATGCTAGAATCAACGCCGAAGGTGCAGATGAACATAGCGATTTTAAAAATGTTGTTTTGAGCAAAAATCATAGCCAAAGGTCAGTGTAAACTATTTCTGTAAAACGGAAAACAAATACGTATATAACACATCTTAACAGAATAAATATTCTAGAACAACACCATAAGAGGGTGACTGTAAAGGAAATATTGCCATAGATATATATAAGCGAAAGCAACAATATATTAGTTGGCGGCTTAACCCTTTATCATAAAATTTCATGATATACTAGGTTGCCCGTCTTTTAGATTGTGAGTTTAGTTAGGGAAGTTTTGATATGATTCTTTGCTACCTGAACCTTGTGCGTGATTAGTTTTCAGTGTATATAATCAGGTAAAGATCAATAGGAAAAATGTCATTATATTGAGTTGACTTGTAGATTACCAGTAATCCATTTTGCTGGACAGCACCTAAAAGCTTAGGGACATTACAATCACGTTCTAAACAAGTAAATATATGACCTTTGTACGTAAGTGTCCCACCACATGGTATCATCGTACAAAATAACGGTCTCCTAGTGTAACTGTACTGCCATTAGAGTAGACATTTACATCCTTTTACAATGGAGTTTGATCCGCTTGTTTCGGATTTCGACAGTTTTAAAGCTAAGGTCAATGGTGTTACATGTCTGTTCAACGTCAACTGGTTATAACGGAAACAACGGAGTGATTGAACCTTTGCATGACCAAGGATGTACATAATCTGTCGTAGTAGGAGAAAAATCTCCTAGCATCGACTAGGATTGAATGATATATGTTTACAACAGCTCTTAGGTTTAGTAATGACCAATTCAATAATAGAATGAATCGTTTAGGTCGGCGCAATGATTCTCTTCTGCATCCCTTTGCTTTCTTATCAATGTTTCAATGGTCAATAAATCTGTCAACATTAGCTGCACTGGGCACCAAATGCTTATTGCGAGTTTTATAATTACCATGTCATATTCCTAGTGATCATTCTAAGCTGTAACTGCAGGTTTTATTTTGTATACTCTATGCTTCTTTGCATGTTGCTTGGTTACAATTTGACATTTGTCATTACGGAGTTTTGGGAATAAAAACCATTACATGTCCATACCGAAAGACTATTAGTCTTCTAGGCTGCAATGTTACACACTAGTATTTTATTTGTATATTTTTTAGACAAAAGCCTGAAGAATAAAAAAGTTTTTAACTAGAAATGATGCAACATAAATGGAAATACTATTCAAAGCTCTATGCAACTTGTCTCTTCAAAACCTATTAAACAAACATTACAATAGGATCATCACTCCAAAAGAAGAAGTTATCGGTCTATTGTCCGATATAGACACCTAGTTGCGTGCTGTTGTTGTATTACGACATTTACTTTTAGTAAGCAAAATACTTGTAATATTAGAATATCTGTTTTTCAGTCAGACAAATATATTTACAATTAATTCGAAAATGTTCGAAATATGTATTGTAGAAGCTTTCGTTCCTAACCTCAAAAAATGGAATGTAAATATTTCCAAACATTATGATAGTTTATCAGTCATGTTCTGTTTAACGGCATCTAGCAAACATGAGTGTGAGTCATTGTACGCTACGTTAGGACATTGAGGTACATATTATTCTAAGGCCACAGAAATGTGTCTTGGACCGTCCTCTTTCTGCTTTGTTTAAATAGTTTCAATCAGTTGTACATAATTGTCACAAGAACCAAAATCAGAAACCTTTGAAACGTCCCGCTGAATTTAACGGATACCAACGCTTAGATAGAAAACCCATTAAACGACATTTCCTTTTAAATTTCTGAAGATGTGTTTAACATACTTTCAAGGCCTTGGACAGTACTCTTGTATCTGTGCGACAAATGATTTCAATGCATAATATAAATATACATAAATAAATTGCCAAAAATGGAGAAAGACGTTGTTATTTTATATACAAAAACAGAGTTTTTTAATACAATAGGAAGCAAAACAGTTACCTGTTCGGGTTTTCCAAAATAACAACAACAATAAACAACATGAAGTAGAAATATATCTAATCAGAATTTGCATGGTGTGGTATATTGTGGCAAAAGACAAATGTCATTTAATTCAGTGGTTTTGAAGTCAATCACCTTTTCAGACAGTAGTTCAAAACTGAGGGACATTCTACTAACATTCTATGCAACTTGATATCGTATCGATGTGGATTTGAGTAAAAGACAGATATGTAGGTCATGGTAACACGGCACAATGTCTTTAAGATCTCTGAAATTTAAAATTCAAGGAAAAGTATTTGTTCAAGTGTAACTGAATGGTTCGCTAGCTACCGTGCCTTTACATTTGTTGGCCAAATGAAATTGTCATTGCTACATTTTTTATATCGGGGTTTAAATGTGTAAAACAATATTCTAGGTCACTCACTCATTGAAATCCTGTAATATCATAGACGGAAGAGATTAGAATTAAACATGTGTACATATTTATATTTTCATTTGATTCCCAAACGACATATTAGAAATAAAATCTCATTTTTATCAACAGTTAACATACTATAGCATCGAGAAAAAATCACTCTTTCTACACAATTGCTAGAAAACATCCAAATATAATAGTACTGTGTACTGAAATATGTTCGCGCGACCGAGACATGTAATACTTTACTGACACTTGGAAGTCATTGAGCAATTTAACGGTGGAAGGAATGATATACTAGCTCAGGCGTCAGTAGGCCAAGCACTGTGGTTATATTTTGCGCCTTGTGCTGATATAATTAATGATTTTATAAGTACTGTTATTTTAAAATTCTAACACTACACCCATTTCGTTTCATATAAGGAAGAGGCAAGCAAGTAATATCACTATTATCGTTTAGATGCTTCGTCATTAATAACTCAGGCCTTCGGCCTTTGTGATTAGATTTTTATGCATCTTAACTCCACTCAGTCAAAAGTAATATAGATGTCCTAATTGCAAATAAACTAAATGTACATATTAAGCC
>JAUMHA010355457.1:0-44705 GCA_032359765.1 Saxidomus gigantea | reverse complement strand
AGTTATTTTAAAATCCTTTAATGCATGACAAAGTTATAATCCGGACACGAATGTGTGCATATATTATTATTATTATTTTTTTTATTATTATTATATAGAGGCATCCATTTCCCTCAAACTCTAAGTGTGACCTTGACCTTTGAACTAAAGACGTGGGTCTTGCACGCGACACGTTGTTGTGATGTGCTAGACATTTGTGCCAAGTTATTTTAAAATCCTTCAAAGAATGACAAAGTGACAGTCCGGACACGAATGTGTGCATATATAGAGGCATCTATTACGTTCAAACTCTAAGTGTGACTTTGACCTTTAAGCTAGGGACGTGGGTCTTGCACGCGACACGTCACCTTGATGTGCTAGACATTTGTGCCAAGTTATTTTAAAATCCTTTAATGCATGACAAAGTTATAATCCGGACACGAATGTGTGCATATATTATTATTATTATTATTATTATATAGAGGCATCCATTTCCTTCAAACTCCAAGTGTGACCTTGACCTTTGAACTAAAGACGTGGGTCTTGCACGCGACACGTTGTTGTGACGTGCTAGACATTTGTGCCAAGTAATTTTAAAATCCTTCAATGCATGACACAGTTACAGTCCGGACACGAATGTGTAAGTGGGGACGCACAGACAGACGGACAGACGGTCGGTGCGATTTCAATATGCCACCCTTCGGGTGCACAATAAATAGGAATCATTTAGATCGGAATCTATGCAGGATTAAATCAAATGAGCTTTTAAGAAATATGGCCTAAATTACTAGGGACAGCACCGCCTGTAGATTAGACAATTTTACTTTCTAGATAGGTTGGGTGACCGTCTACTTTTACAATTGTAGACGTAAAACCACAATCCCTGCGTAACTTGGTCTCCAAATAAATGTAGCATGCTTTTAAGCAAATAAAGCCGTTGATGTGATTTTGATATCTTTCTTTACGTGACCACTGAATTACCTTGTTTAAACACTTAAATACTTTGGGATTGTACAGGTGAAGATAAAATCGCCAACGTCCGATACTTCTTTGATCAGGGTGTAACAGCACATAAGGTGGAACGTTCTAATTTCTGATTTGTAAATAAACAACATAATCGCAATTGGAAGCTGTTCCTATTATTGAGTAGCTGTGTTCATCGCCCTCCTAGAAACAATCCCAATGTCGCATAGCGTAGGAATTTTCAAGATGAAGTCGTGGCTGGCGCAATACAATACTTAAATCGGTGATTATTGTGGAATAACCATGTCCATACGAGTTTGATATGAAAAACTCCCAAAGGGAAATTGCTTTGAAAAGATTTTGCGAACACAGATTTTCTCTCGTCATGTGGTGTAATACAACAGCATAATAATTATCGGTTATTGGATAAGGAAAGCAAGACTACTGCAGAAGTGAGTAGAGTTTCTTTTCCATAAAAGCCTACACGTGCTTGATGTATTATGTAGAAACATTTTCTTAACGCTTCTACTTTCAGAGACGACTCTTCAGGCATTCGGGTAGGGATAATATGATTGAGAATGAAAATAATTTATGCAGTCTTCTTTTAACTGTGTACTTCATATTTTCCTCATGTATTTCTTGAGATTTGTATTTTCTTTTGGCTGGAAATATGATTTTTTGTAGACAGGCATGGCTGTTTATTTCAAATCAAATTAGCGTAAAAAAGCAGTTGAAACAATTACGCGACAACAATCCAAAAAAGTTAAAATCTATGTCTTTCTAAACAATGATTGTATATATATTTATTGTGACGCCAATGTTAAGAGAAGCTACTTGTATAAAAGCACATCTGAATTTAATTTTCAAGGTAGTCAGAATAAAAGTTCATGTCACAGTAAATATTTTGACAAAAAGTTGTCCAATACTAATTTAGTTATTTACAATTAGCATAGCAATATATTTTTTTATTTTTCATGTATTCATGGTTAAGAATATGGGTATATTGTCATAATATTATTTATATTTCAATTCCTGTGTTATCACCTGGTGATCGTTGTAATGTATATTAAATGGTTGCCTAGCAACCCATAAATCCGTTTCTCTTTAGTGTTTTTGTTACAGTTTAGTTGCTAATCGTTTTCTCAATTGCAGTGTATTTTTGAGGCTATAGACATTTAATTTTATTCCTGGACTCGTTGATAAAATCGCATAAACTAAGAATTGATATTGATTTTGTGGATAGTTCATGAAGAAGGGGTATTAGAGCTTTATTGTCCTTTACTATAAAAATGCCAATTTTAAATTAGATTTAATTTACTTCTTGAATTTCAAGATGAAGTCGCTTGATTGTTTTTTTCTATAAAAAATGCAAATCTTCTTGAATTTCAAAATGAAGTCGCTTGATTGTTCTTTACTATATAAAAATGACAATTTTAGATTAGCTGTAGTTTACTTCTTTACTTCTTAAATTTCAATAGATAATCGTCTACTACTTGAGAATTCACTGTATCAGTTCCTCATCTAACAAACATCGCTCTTTAAATGCCGTCTCCATGACATCCATAAAAACCGTGCGGCTAGGTAAACTGCTAAGGTTTCTAGACACTTTTACTGTAAAGAGGCTTGATTTGCTATGGTAAATTTTCACTTCGTTTACGCAATATCGCCGAAGTTCGATTCTTAAAATTTTATATTACTTGGCCTGCTGGCGAGTGTAAAGAACTTTAAAAAAAACACGAATCTGAAATCGAATCGAACATCATTTTTTGCAGTAGGCAGAAACAACATTCAGCAAGACTAAATAAAAACAACATGAATTATCATGTAGTTACTCATTGATTTCTGAATGAGTCTTATAGTGTTATTGTTCTGGCATATAAACGTACGTAAAGACTTCAACACCCTGGCAGAAAAATGAATGTGTAGCCAGTGTAGACTATGATCATTTCGCATGTCTGTAAAGCTTATCATGATCTGTGTTGTTTGCTATTTAGACAATAACTTTTCGTTAAAGACGAAGGATCACAATTACAAGTAGCTCTTATTCTACCAAGAAAGATGTCTTAGCGGCAGAAATTACCTTTCTTTGTACCAAAAACATTCCTAACATTACTGTTTAAATGTTTAAATCGATGTACTTGTTCGAAATATAGAGCAGTATTTTTTTAATGATATTCCAAAAAATTATAAAGGCTTCCTGGCAACTCTTTTTCGTGAAAAAAAAGACTTGAATACAAAAGAAATGAATATGTCAACATTGTTAAAGAGTGAATACAACATGGTTTATCATTATCGTATCAGTGTATTTATTTTACATTATCTTCGTAATTTGAGGCAGTATTTTTGATATCGTTAAACATTAAAATAGAACTCATTTACCAAATAGTTAAAAAAAAACCTATAGAATCAATGATTTCCCATCAACGACGACATAAATGCATTTTAGTGTCAGTTCAACATCTGATCTTCCTCGTTTATCACTGGCCTTTCAACTAATATTGAATATTATGGTATGTTTAATTACCTCTGACACGCGAGTTTCTGGTTTGCTTTTTGTACAACCATTCATATTAATGTTAGACATAAAATTCATTTTCAAATTTAGTTTACAGTATAATCAGTCGATATCAATATAAGAACAACTTTCAATTTATGTAGGCGAGAAATATCTATTTATCCCTATTAGTTGATTAATTATTCTTATTCGTTTATTACATGCATTGTTATATTATAATTTACTATTATAACATATTGGAAATACACAAAAATGAATTGCTTATTACACGTCATCTGATTCTGATGATATGATCATTTGTTTCGTTTCTGTAACCCTGTGTTCTCAACAATGCTATTGCATAAACTTAATGAATAACATTCGTTCTGTAACCCTGTGTTCTCAACAATGCTATTGCATAAACTTAATGAATAACATTCGTTCAATTTATTTCCAGGTGAGTACCAAGACAAACATAATGGCGGAGAAGTCAACAATGTCCAGGGACGTGAGTCTGGCGTTATTAGTTACCGTGATACTTTGTAGCATTAACTCAACAGATGCTGTGATAAACACCGATACAATTTTAGGATGCTTCCCTAGAGAATATAAATTTAATGCTTCAAAGACAGTTGTGTTAAAGGGACAAAGACTTTCGTGCTGGGATGTTGTCACAGTCTATTCATGTTGGGGGCGCTGCGATTCGTTTGAGGTAATAAATGTTGACATATCACCTACACAGCACTCGATATCCAATTTAGGAAAACACAATATGGAAAGTTGTGGGGATTTGAGAAAAGAAACGTTTGGGTGTAAAACTTACACATAGATAAAAAGATATATGTAATATTGTACGGAACATTAACAATATTTGAAATTTAAGCTGAACATAACAAACTAAGCAAATGAGTGCATTAAAAATTATGCATTTTCTCTAAATTAAGAATATATGTCTGTAGGTTTCGTTCTAAGACTTGAATAAATGTTCATAAAGACACGGTTTATGGTACATAACTGCTTTTTACCTTTATTTGAACTCTTTGAAATCTTAGGTACTTTTAACATAAACTGTACTTCTATTTCAGTACGGAGACTATAAGATACCATATAGGATCAGCTACCATCCTGTCTGCACATACACAGGTAAAGCTTCGAGACAAGTTCGACTCCGTCATTGCCACCCGCAATTCCCGGATCCATTCTACAAAGTTTTTGACGCGACTGCGTGCAACTGTAAATTTTGTGACTCTGAACACACAAGCTGTGAAAACTTGAACGGGTGAAAGATATAAGACTAATATATAGCCTGTTATGTCTGTTCGATACTTATTTTATTTGTCTAAATTAAAAGATGCATTAAAATCAGCGTCAATGTGTTGTTTTAGCAAAAACAAATCGAGGGATAAACAAAAACTTTTATATCATAAGCAGTATCCTAGATATGTGCTCATCTCTCGAACCGTTAAATAAAAAGGGTCCAAAATGCTAAGGCCAAGAGAAAACTGCTTGCTGTGTTGTAGTTTGCTCAATAGGAGGTGAAAAAGTTATCCTTTTTCAGAAATATTTTATACACTTATTCTTAGCACCTATCTTCCCTGAAAGTAGTTGACTAAACTTGGGACTGCAAACAACTATTTCGGGTTTTGACAAGGTATTGGTACAGACACTTACCTTAACAGCAAACTGTATTTATTGTGACATAGCTTCTTAAATTCTTAAATTAGATTCTTTCCGAATGACATTAAAATGACAAAACACTATCAAAGCGCATATATACCCTTCGTTAAAAGTAGAATTATGTACGAACATTGTAATTCCGTTCTAATAAAGTAACGTAAAAATGTTATCGAGTAACATTCTCACTAACCTTTTTAGAAGCTTTGATCTGGTCTGACTGAAGTAACTTATGTCTTTGACCAATTAAGAAACCATACTTTGAAGCATTCAGAAGTAGAATGTTTTCGATCTTCAAAGCAGTAAAGTTCTAGTTACTCATGTCTTGTACATAGGTGTAGCTCTGAAAGCGAATGTTTAGAACATGTTTAAAAAGCTAACAACTTGTTTCTGACCTGTTTAGAAGTCCAAGGGTTCGACCTATTCAGACTGACTGACTGAGTGGGTTTGTTTACCCTCGGTACTTGACACTGTCATTTGACCGAGCGGCCTATTCAGAAGTAGCTATAGTAATCTATACATTTTAAGTATCATTTGTTTCAATTGTGTATTTAATCGTTTAATTCCTTTTCCGAAACAACAATTTACTTTACTTTTTCCGTCTTGTCAGCTTCGATATCATTCGCGTGCGTACCACTATGTCTACAATATAGTTTTCAACGAAACACACGTCACACGAATATTTTTATTCAAAGACCAATGTTATTAAAACAATAATAACCATAGAAACATTTTGGCAACACCAGGAACCAGATGTTCGAAATTTTAACTGGCTTCAAGCTAGTCACCGAATAAATTTTGATTAAAAATACAATTCGATGAGGAAATCATTTGTAGCATATTTTTCTTTTACCTTTGAGAGCTTGAAATTGTGTTTTATTGATACATACATTTTTCAAAATGAATATATACAATCCTAAAAGTGAATCTACTGTTAAGTCAACGACTTGTTTTGAACCAACGGTTCCAGGGTGAAAAGGGCAAACATCAGGCTAACTTAGATAATTAAATCTTTCAAATCTTAAACTGTCGCAAGATGCAAAGTGATACAGCAAATCTAGCCACTTAAGGAATGTGATAAATACACTCAGCGTTGAGTTAAGGACACTCTTGATAGTTTTTGTGAAAGAAAGATGGGCATGTACGGAGCAGACAAGCCAATTTTCTAACTAAACGAATGGCAGCGCTAGTTGTTTGGTACTACAATTTGCGTTTTAAGATGTACATCCGACTACTATTTGGCGAATGTTTTCACTGTTAATGACGAAAAGCTTTTAAAAAATGAAGTGTTTGCATAGCGTGTGTACTCCTTAACAAAACTTTTAACTTGTATACATTTGAATGTCATTTGTTTTCTTCTGTGATTTAAATAAAAGATAAAGCGCATCGCAGCGGAAGTACGGAGTAAAACTGAATACAGTCACAGTATTCTGGTCGAGAAAAGGACAGAAAAAACAAAAACGCTTTAAAGCATATGATGATAAAATGATCCAATCAAGTTTTGGACATATGAACATGCGTATAGATCTATATATAGTTTGATTCTTATATATCTAATGGTAACTGATTACTTCAATAGCTTTGTTTCATATTAAAAAAAAATATTTAAAATAAAGGATTTTAAAAGTCACATTTTCGTGTGCATATTCATTTGTTTTCAGTGATACGACATTCATTATTACAATTTTAAACGCTCTATCATCACCATTTAGCAAAAACTGCTATTTGAAAGATAAGATATTTAAGATCAGCTATTTTCACACATGATGCTAAGAATAATTCAATTAAGTGCTACAATTACGATAATACAAACATTGCTTTACTTAATTGAACTGAGAACTATTGAAAACTAAAATCTGAAACAAAAGTAAATGACATCAATTATCGAGTAACAATCTGTAATACAGATTCTTCTTTCTGTAAATGAACATATAAATTAGATTCATTTTCTTTTCATGATAAGTATGTTGTTTGCGGAAACGTATATTGACCCCCTTCATATATGTTCTACGTTTTCATAAGTAATCCGTGTACTATATATAAACCATCACATATTCGTGACTCAATAACGTTTTGAAGTACAACACTAGGGGATATGTGTGTTGGTTTGTAGGTTGTAAAGATCATGTATAGCAGTACAAGATATTGTAAGCTATTAAACTATCCGGGAATAAACATAAGAAAAATAGTTGATATGTTGTTGAATATATTCGACAAAACAAAAGTGACGGAAAAAAATAATTTCTTGATCACTTTTAACTTTCTCCACCTTGAGGTTTATATACATTTCAGTACAATTATAGCATAACTTTTCACTATGCAGGCCTCCTACAATGAACTTTGTGAAAAGGGTATGAATTGCTGATCAAAACTTATTTCTTACACAAAAACGCTACTGTAGATCAAAATATTGTGTAGACTGTCAAATGGGGGTGAAATTAGATAAAGACTGAAAAATGAAAAAGAACGTTTATCTATGAACTTAAATTATATATGCATGATTGTAAATAAATAAAGGGGACAATATACGTTTCTGTAATTGTTAATGAAGACAAATACTATATGTATTTCTACATCGTAGTTTAACTTTGTAAACAAAAATAGACAATGTAAAGGAACATAATTACGTTTTATTATGTCCTACGATATAGGGCTAACTGTTTTGTAATTTAACGGCGACGGCGATAGCAAGGGCTGTAAAAACTGTTTTGACCATTAAAACCAGATTATACTGTCGCAAATGTCAGAATCACTAACTGGTTAACCCTGTTCAATGTGTTTAAATGTGATAACTAAAACGCCATTCTAGTTTTGCGACTAAATATACGTTATTATTTAAATAGTCGCAAATGTAAACGACGTAACCAGAAACGACGTGACATCGGTAGTGCGTTAGAAGTACATCTCCAATAAAATACCAAAATCCAAAATTAGATCTGTAACTTTTTGTTTTTACTTAATAAATAAATAAGACAGTACATCTTTCATTAATGTTGTAATTATAAAAGCGCTATAACTACTTCATTTTACAGCAAGCATTTATTACTTTTTATTTATAAAGAATCATCTAAATGTCAAGTACATAACCGGTTTACAATATACTTTACGAGTGGTAGAATTATATTCTGTATAATAAATTGGTTGATAGCAAACAATGACGTCAAACTAAACATAAAATAAATAAATGAACAAATCTATTAAAATGTACAAATAACGTGTGCTAACAATATGGTTGTCCCAGAGGCAGATAATTCAATGTAACTATCACATCTATATAATATGGGAAAGCTAATATCTTAAAAGAGTAAAATCAAACCAGCTACCGGAATCTTAAAGGGAAACAAAATTCGCAATTTCCCAATTGTATAAAACAATACAGAATTTTGATCATCTTCTTTGAGATACTTTCCAAATTGTACCACATTTGAACGTATGTTGCACTTCGTCTGAATAAAAAGTGAAACAGAAAACAAAGAACATAATTGAAAATGTATAGACTTACATTGTATAATACTTTCGAAGGTAAATTTACACCCACATTTAGAACAAGAAAATTGCTTTCAAACATGCAGTGAGCAAAAAAAGCAATGAAAAGTAACTAACTAAAATTGATTTTGGCAAAATACATATGTATCCTCCTGTCCCCTTCGCTTCCGAAGGGGAAGGATCCCCATCCCACAAAATAACTCAAACTCACACGTGGTAGGAAACCTCAAAATGACCTATCATTAAGATATTCACATCTACACTGACTATTGACTATGTATAAAACCAAGGTTGATTTAAATCCAACAGGAGGGTTATGGAGATAAACACCTGAGAGGATTTTTTTTCAAATTTTCAGCGCATGTGACTCAAACCTTTGACGATAACGTCCCAGCTTATAAATATGCTGAACTTAATTTCATAATGATGCTTCCCAACAAGTGTTATTAAAATCCAACAAGGGATTTTAGAAATGAAAATCAGGCAATATATATTGACATTTCAGACTCCTATTGTATTGACGTTTAACCATAAAATTATGACCCCATATTTTAAAATGCACAACTACACTTAAAACTGATTCATCCCTGTAGTTCTAAAAATCCAACAGAGCATTTTTGAGATGAAGAGCGGATACTATTTTCAAGTTTTAGGCCCCTGTGACCTTGACCTTCTATCCTATTACCGCATATTACAATATGCACAACTAGACGTATCTATTTTGTTTCCAACAAATTGATAAAATCCAATAAGGAGTTTTGGAGAACAAGAACGGACAAGATAATGCGGACAGACGGAAAACATGAGGCTAAACGGCAAAGGGGTAAGACAATGTATCCCACCTGATAGGGGAGAGACATAATGATAATTTTTGCGATATGAAATTATCGAACAACAATTACAAAAACAGTTTTTTCAATCACAATAACAAACACACAGTGAAGATAAAAAATTAACTTGATAATTTTACATATTATATGGGACCATATTCAGTAGTTTAATAGTAAAATAATGATTAGATCTTGGTTGAAACTGTGTACCATCTGAATCGCAAATATTCTTCAGTAGTGAAGGTTAAGAATCTCAATCTATACAGTCTTAGTGATTGTAATCAGTTGACTACACTCGAATTTGCAATTGATGTGAATATATCTTATCAGTTTATCTGATACTAAAGACTATCTTATTCTACCTTAAATGAGTATAACTAGCCCTATGTGAAATCAACAGATTATTAACAGACTCTTGAATGCTTTACTTGGCTATATTTTTACAAAAACTTTTTTTCTGTATCTACACTGTTGAAAAAATGTGCATTTCATTAAAGGTTTACGCTATGCGTTGGAATTATTTCGATGACATACTGTTTTATAGCCTTTATCAACTTCATTTGGCCAAAGTAACTGTATAATTATATCAAGAGATCAAGACGGTTTCGAAAGAGTAATAAAACCTAATGACTTGTCCTCAAATGTACATAAAATTACACGATGTGTTGAGGATAAAAATGAGAATACTGGTATTTTTGATATTGTGTAGATGAGCGATCGTTGCAATTTTTCAATTCGCTTGCAATATCTGATTTCCAGGCGCAGTGACATAAGTATGTACATAGCTGTGCTTATTTATATGGCGATGCCAGTAATTCTTAAAAACACAGTCTCACAAAGATTATCATGAAAAGTTATCTTAACGTGTAGTCAATAGTTGAGATATTATTTGCAGAGCGATTTCAGTTATTTCATATATTGCTCATTGTCGAAAAGTTTACTTAAATCCTAAAGATAATACAAAGCTAAAGAAAATTAGAAATCTTTTGGAATAAAATGTCATCTATTGGGTCTCCGCAATCTTAAAGTCATACACAGTTACTAAATTACTTTTAAGAGGTATGAGAGAGGGAGAAGAAAATGTAGCCGACCGATTGTTAAACTCGATTACAAGAAACTAGTGGGCTAATGAGGTAAACATTTTCTTTTCGAAACCTTAGGTAAGGCCGTTAACAAAATGTCAAAAACATCTCAGTAAATGAATAGGATTAGGTAAAAGGTATTAAGTACGTGTTAGTGGTTTCAGATTTGTGAAAAAAATGTTTCAGGTTGCCGTAGAAATATTTGTGTATTACAAATAAACAACTTATGGTATTAAATATGTGTACAGAAACCTTAAAAAGTGTGTACTTAAGCTGTGAAGGTACTCATATGCATTTAGGTTACATCTTTGTTTGGAGTCACTTTAATTAAGCGGCCACATACCATAAACAATCAATACTGATGTATTGTTTTTTAATATCTCATGTTAAATAATTGTGTGTGAAACAATCAATTTCTTTAAATGACCACTTTTGATGTATCCCTATGCTGGTAGTTTAAGCTATGTTGGATTGTTTAAACCTAAGGGCATAATTATGTTAAAAGAATTTTTCAATTTCACCTATTAAGGTCACTAACTTTGTAATTGTTATTTAGATAAAGTATCTTTTTGCTAACGAAATTCAGTCTGAATAAGAAATCTATTCGTTAAGATTTCCTAACAATTCTGTATCTTGCAGTTTTAGAAGAAAAAAAACAGCATTGGACACAATTGTCAGAAGGAGATTAAACTAGAACTGTTTGTGAAAACAAAGATGTCTATAAGAGGAATTGGGAAACGTGCGTTTATGAAAGGGAATCGAATCAATAGTGTCTATCAATAGGCACTTGTAACTTTGACTTTTTACCTAGTGACCCAAATGATGATATGAAAAACTAAAAACATGCACAGGCATCCTGAGTTTTACGAAAAAAAACGCCTTTTATAACAGGTCCCATTTTTTATGAACTGACTCCAAATTATAACATAAAACTGATGCTTCCCCCAGAAGGCGGGTTAATGACATAAAGCGAGGACTGGCTTAGTTTTTAACCTTCTGTGACATTAACCTTTGACGTTGTGGTGCCGCATTTTAATACACACATCTAAGCCTGTTACTGGAGCCTCCAGCTAATAGAAATACATAAATGGACAAGTTATATACGGATACCCGGAACGGACGACTTGGAAATGGAAAACAATTGTCTCCCACTAAGGGAAAAGAGAACGGTGACATAAAAGTACTGACACAGGCTTACGGTGAGAATGACAAAGTCAGTTAAGTGGGTGAACTGATATGACGGATATTAAAACACAAAAACAGTTTACGAACTTTGCAAAGATATTGAATCAATGCCTCTCATGCGGGTAAAACATTTTTGTCACACTAATTGATCTACTCTCGATTGTGAAACAAAATCTTACAACTCACGAGACTCATTTCTGACAGAATCAGCCTTGAAGAGAAAGAGGCAATGTATAATAAATCAGTTTCACCAGAGGACACTATTTTTTATTTCGATTATCTCTCAGGAATTTTTGTTGTTATAATTTAAGAAAATGCTTGATGTAATTTCCGTCTTTCCGTTATGTTTTATCTGTACTGGATTACAAGATCAAGAACAAAAAGGTTAACTTGCTATTTCAGCAATGAGCTAAGATGAACTGGCTATATCTAAGCTAATTCTACACGCCCTCGTTAAATGAAAGTCAATCAGAAACGCTAATCATTTCGACCAAATTGTAATTTCTTCTCATCGAAACAAAGAGAAGCATGTATTAGCAATACATTCTTATTGCTGGAACAGGAATAAAAGTAAAAAAAGTCATCTATGTTTTCAAATACTTTATAACCGTATTAAATACTTGGTAAAACTGTAAGAGGAAAATGTATTCTGATAAAAAGCATTTGCCTTAAACATTTTGCTCAGGGCTTCAGTAAATGCACTTCATAAAATATAACCACTTACCATCTTTCTTGACGATACATATTATTTATTTTAAACTTCCGTCTCCTAAAAGACTAAGTTACTGCTATTATTTTTTATACTAAATTAATAGTAAAATTTACTACATTAAATGAAAATGTTTTTCATTTATTTTCCAGTCATACGAAAAGTCATGACATGGCTAACGCTTTCTTATTAATCTGCCACAATTGTAAACATAACTATATTAATTCTGTATTTTGCTTTTTATTGAAATTCAAAAAAACATCTAGAAGGCCAAAACATTGATCTATTTTTTTGTGCAGGTTTAAATACGAATACATGTTTTGAGTTTAGCTGTTGCTAAAAAGTATTATTGTCAATGTGATGTATTAACCTTTCCAACATAAAGGAGAGCTAACAAAAATTTAGAATTTAATTTCAAAATTACCATCTACATGAATATCACTGGTCTTCAACATGAAATGCTTTGAAATATTTCAGTTAGCAGAACTAATCTCAATAAAGTAATAAAGTAATAAAAATAAAATATAATATTTTGTTCTGTCATTGTACGTTCCATAGTAAATAATTGATGTTCAAGACCATTCTTCAATCGTACTTTGATTTGATCATAATGATAGTGTAGCTATGTACTTTAAGGTGACACATAGGTCCATAGGGCCGGATGCTACATTGTTGTGAATGTTAATGTGTAAAATTTATAATGAAAAAAACACATGCCACTTCAGATGTATGATAACATACTTACTTATTTATATGTTATTTCCCATAGGAAACTATTGTAATAGTTTTAGAGACGCAAATATTTGAGTTTCCAGATCTCTCTCCTTGAATAACAAAACTATTCTTGAATTGTTGTCTGGAACAAAAATTTAAGATAGCAACCTTAGACTATTTTATCGTATCAAATAGCGAATCGAAGCGAAAAGGCTGACCATGGATGACACATTCAACATTATCTTGATTACTCGAATTTAAGTTTAAACGGCACGAGATAATGCAAAATTTTAACTTTTGAATAGAAGGTTGTTCAAAATTTGTTAAGAGTGATAATTATTTCAAAATGTTATCGTTTTCACCTCTTAAGTAAGAATGAAACGAAATGATAAAAACGGGAAAAACAACAGCCGTCCTCCCCCCTAAAAATACAACAAATTGGCACAAAACATCTCGCTTGTTACAAACACGCTCTATGTAATTACCGACCAAATGACGGCGTTTTGTGCTACCAAAAACCAAGATAAATTGCAAAATCTTTTTTTGTTCCCAACCACCCAGGAGTACCTTAAGTATCCTACAATCTGTTGCGATAACTCCAGTGTTGGAGTTGAATCTTATGCTTTGTGGTTGTTTAGCAAGAGATACACCCGATCGCACATTAAAAACACATTCGATTGTGTATCGTTAATTTAGGGAAACATCATTTAAAATCAATATTTTAAAGAAAAAACTTTGACCTTAATGCTTATGGTGCGTGTGCATCATTAGTTTGGCATATTTAAAGCAACTCCTTCTGTTTTAGCAAATAATAATGCATTTCTGCTATATATAACAATTATTTCACTGCATTTATCCCAAATCTTTAATGTACTGTTCACATTTGATTGTGCATTTTTCTTGGTTTCTTTGAGATGGACGCTAGATAAACGCTGATGGTTACAATTGTAAAAATACGAGTATATTACACGAGTAAGGATTAAAGTCGATACATTACTACTTTTAAAAACTACAAGCATACATAAAGGCTGATCATTAGAACCCTTGCCTAGGACATATAAACTGTTGAAACTTGATAAACAAGCAGTATGTGTTTAATAACAACTTACATGGGAGAAGCAAAACGTTATTCACGCCAACCACCAGGTTACAAAACACCACACGTCAAATGATTTTTTAATTACAACATCAATCATACTAAAATGTGCTATGATGGATAAGTTAAACGTCTGATTCGATTTGATATACCTTTCCGGAACATAAATGTCAGTACTGCCATAAATACAAATTCTAGTAAGATGAAATTGTTAATATGATGATAGTCTCCCTAAAGCAAGTTAATTAATTGATGTGTTTAGCTCCGGGGATTTTGTTGTATTCATAATAGCAACACGACTCGTAAAATTATAGAATAACACATATATCTAAAACTACGTATTTAAGTTTGTAGCGATTTCAAAGATAAGTACCAGTATTATACAACTGTTTTATTATATGCTGATTTTAAAAAACGACTTCAACTCAGCAAATAGGTCAACACCGAAAAATATTGCCGACGCTATGACTAGTTCTGGAAAATAAACTCGCATTAGACCGTCAAATATCGTGCATATTGAGGTCAATATGTCACTTTGTTTTGAGGAAAATAACCATGACATGTTCAATCAAAGTATCTTACATAAAGGTCATATACAAAGATTGAATATATAAAGTAATCCAAAAACGCTTTCAAACACAGCAAGACTTACGCGCAAAAGCGTGAATCCTATAAGAAAACACAACAGACAAGGTTCACGCTTCAGCAAAATATGTATTATAAATAAACTATCTTTACCAAATTCTTATAAGATAAGTTTATTTACCGAATATAACCTTATTTTATGGTGACAGGTAAGTAAATAGTAGATATATACGACCAAAGAACGAAGTGTGTGAAGTACATGCTGATTCAAAATTATACTTTTGGTCACAGATATCAGTAACACCACTTCCAGCGAAAAATTGGAATTACAAAAATTTTCCAAATTCAAATGAAAAAGTTTTGGTTTATAACTATGAGTTATATGTCTATGCAAAGGTATCAAAGGAATAAATGTTTTAAATTTCAAATAGATACGTCTATGTTTGAAACTTGTAGATAGATTCAAAACCATGAAAAATACCATTTTCCAATTGGAAAATCAGAACATCCAATTGGATCGTTTTTTCAATTGGAATTCCAATTGGAGTTGCATAATCCAATTGGAATTCCAATCGGACTGAATTCAATTGGATTGATATAGTTCAGTTTGAACGTTTAATTGCAATTCCAATCGGAATTTACTAGCAAATTCCAATTGGAAATCAAATTGGTAAAAAGATTAGAATCCTTAGGATTGGAATATATTTGCCGATCTATGTAGAAATTGTCCTTCATTTCTGTTTGTACGATACTATGTAGAGTAAGAAAAGGATTCAATGCTGTGGACAGGAGTATGTATAAAAGTCATTTGGGGAGCGATGGTAAACTGATTTCTGTAACTTTGGGTTTTGCGTGAGAAGTACATATAGCAATCTGTTTGAGTAGACAAACGAAACCCAACTGTGAGTACAGACTTTTCACAGTAAACTTACATCATCTTTCTTTAATAAATGTATCACAGAAAATATGTCAGTGACACTGAGCTTTAAGATTTCAATAAACATTTCTTTTCTTTCAGAAAAGTTTGAGAATTCATTTCTAACCCACTCAAACAAACTTTTGAAAATTGCGTGAAGTATTCTATTAAAAATATCAAAATCATTGTCTGTTGTATTGATATGTACAGGAGCTATAATTAGGTATTAATGCATTTTATGCGTTGACGTTGCAGAGGAAAACATGCATTTTGCATTAAGCATCTGATTTATTTACTCGGGAAAACTGTGATGTTTAATGTCTATATTTACTGAAATAAATTTTTTTCATGCATGCGAACCGATTAATTGACATTGGAACTGATACTGCGCAAAACTGTACAATCCGGTGTATAAACCTTAAACATAAGAACAGGCATGTTCTCAGTCTTGGCAATTTTTGCAATATACATATATATATAATCAACAAATGAAACTTAGCATAAGGGGGGCGACACAAACAAAACTTGCGTAGAAGAAGTCAGTCATCTAAAATAATGGCATGATTGTGTCAAAGTTTGAAATGTGTGCTCCCTGGCGTATTATAACGCAAAGTCCAAAACCAAGATGAAAGATCTTCCAAAGTCTAAGATAAAAAGGCATAGAGTTGACAAGTACCCCAAAATTGTTGCAAATGTGCTCTGGCGAAGCATTTTCTCACAGCAATCAAATTTGACACATAACTATTTTAACGCAAAAATTTTGTCACAGAGTCATTTGTGTTGCATTAATTTTGTGTATAACAACTGTTTAGGATTTTTTCGTCGTCGTCATCTACATTGTCCCCCGTTTTCAGTTTCGGACATTGAAGCAATGATTTCTTAACTCTTTTTACAAGAAATTCAGTATTTGATACTACACTCAGAAGAATTGTTAATAATGAAATGTTTTCAATGCCTTTTACACTAGTTATTTTCAGTGATCGAATTTAATTCTCTTTGGTTTGAAAAAGCGACAAAAAACTAAGAGACCTTCTATAATGAAATGAAAAAAAATTAAATGTTGCCAAGAATGTAATATCAATTTCTGTTTTACTAAGTGCCCTTCTATGAATACGCAAATGAATAAACAGATACCATTAAATTCTGTGCGTACAGGGATTTAGCATTGTGTGTATTGCATGTTTCTATAGTAATATATATCATTCAATCAGTGTTATTACTTTTTCTCAAATATGAGAATTGACACAACCGAATGTCACTGCAATTTCATTAAGCTCAGATAATTTGTTTTTGAAACACGTTTTCATATGTGCAACTGAAATTTATTAATCCATTATGTGCAGTTACGTGTGAGTGTGTCCAAAATAAGAAGTAATAGTTTGTTCGTAATTACTGGTGACGAAGGAAGCACACATGTGGTGTACGATTTGAAATAGCAAAGGTTTTTAAACCAATTAATCTCTGTTTTAGACCGATGTTTTATTATTTTTTAAACAATGGAGAAGGAATTTCCGTTTTCTATTTTGTAGAAAGAAGAACAGCTATTTAATCGTAGAAATGAAACTCTTCCTATCTTTACACAAAGATACAAAAAAGACAATAAACATAGACAATAATACGTCACCCCTACACAAAAGACACGTAAAAAACTGCAAATAGGGTTGCTTGAAATAAAACAAAAACTATAAATAAGAGGGTTCCTACATGGAATTGCCTGAAGCCACTCTTGGTGAATAAAAAACTAACCAAATACTGTGAGTTTACGGGCTCGATGACTATCCTGACTGGCAAGGGATCCAGGGCTCGATGACCATCCTGACTGGCAAGGGATCAAGAAGAAACCGAGGAACGACTTAAAATCTTAACAGCAACGAAAATTCATCAATCTGACTTAAAGACGAAACTACTATTAGACAGTCATAGAACGATTCAACCATTATACATTTTAAGAACTGTATTAAAGCTTTCAAATAGATGAAACAATACCTTTACCGCATGTATTTCTAAAATAAAAAAGCTCTTGAGAATGAAATAGTTAGTATGTGATGCATATACTTAAAACTAAAACTTTCTGTTCTCATAGCATTTTGTGAAAGGTTTACAAAGTAGATGGTATATTTGTTTGAGTACTCAAGAGGCCTTAAGTAAGTAACAAAGAACATATATTAGTTAAGAAATGTTAACTCTATGCTGTGCACTTTTTGAAACATCACCGTTAACGTACCGTAACTTGAAAATAACAACGTTTCTGATATCATTATTCAGCCCAAGACTTAAATCTGCACAGCGCATGTTCCTGAACATCAATGTACATGTGTTCGCGGATAAAATCAAGGCCAAACATAATTTACACTATTGGGGTTATTTAGGCACTTTAAAGCTTTTCAGTTAAGCTTAAAATCCCCCTCATAGCAGCATAATAGTAAATCTGAAATTAAAGATACACGTTAGTTTCCGTAAGAGAACAGATATATCAATTTGTCTAATAAATAGTCTAGAGATTTAATTAACAAAGATTGTAATACTGTAAACAGTACCGGAAAAATTTAATGGCTTTTCCCATTAAATCAACGATCTTTGTAATTAATTTATACGTTATTTATAAAGGCGTTTATATGATTTTGCTATATAGCTTTACAGAAATTGGATACAGTATTGCTGAGGGTCTTTCATTCTCATTTGAATGTAAATAAACAAGTTTTTCCTTCAGAAATAAAAATGTATTTAAAGTTTGGCTACTCCAGACAAGTCTGTATTTAATATATATTTTATGAGTATGTTTGTATAGCAGTCTACAAACATTGCTGTTTTCAATGTTCAATGTTCCTTTGAAAATGATTTTGTTTGCTTCGTTTCTGTATACAATGTAGTACATTATGAAGGTATGAGAGAAAACAGTTTGGCCAATAGTTAGTGTCTTTCACCGTTCTTAGACAACATATTTAAATCAAATGAGAAAACGTAATTTTGAATCTACGTTGATTATTACGATTCTTAATGAAAAAAGATCTACAAAATGTCAAAGAAATGTTACACCAGTTCATATTATGTGGTCATTTTAACCAAACTGAAAATGCGATTTTGCCCATAATTATAGTAAGAACTATACAAAAAATAGTATCTCAAACAATAAATAAGAAATAAACAGATCTTATTACAAACTGAAATCCATTCAAACAAAATACATGTACGAGTTACAAATATCAAAATGGTAGTTTATTTGAAAGTCTTATTATTCTGCTAATTAAATTAAATGAGGAAGATTGATTGTGTTTTCTCCCAGTGTGCAATCTGAAAAAAAATATAACGGAGAAAGTCAGTCGACAAAATATACAAGCACAAAATACAGCACTTACAGAATTTATTCTTCTAATACCTTTCTGATGAGGCTTGTTGAAGTCAGCGGCGTCGGAAAATTGGTGAATGATATTATATATATACACTCCTGTAATACTAGAAAAAAAACAAAAAAAAAACAAAAACTGATATCATAAACTTTGTAGGGGACAATGCCACTGTCAAAGCCTTACAATAAAAGCGTATTTGCTTTCGATAGAAGATATTTATCTAATAATGTATCGAACATTACCATCATCCCTGCAAACAAAAAGTAAACTGCATCAAAGATTAACGATAAGGGTGCTTAATGACAGAAAATAGTTTCCTGGGAAAAGCGAAATGTAGGAAATCTCATTACGCATACAATGTTAAAGAGTTGTTGGCCTATTGATATTACATGACATGGTGATACTATCTTCTATAAATCTAGGTAGATGCCGCTCCCTCTGCAATGTGATATTGGTTGGTAATGGTGAAATATAATCACTCATTGAAATTGCTAATCATGCTAACTGAATAAACGATGGACTATGTTTTGATACTTAGTACTCATCAATTTACGGAAGTTTGAAGCTCCATATTAGAAAGGATATTGCTTTGATCTTTTTCATTCTCAGATTGTTAGAACCGGCAATGTACATATTTAGAAAATCCTTCCGCTGATGACACTGTCACAGTTGTGCTGACAAAAGCGCATAACTCTGTAGTTGCTGTTGTAAGGGAAGACTATGCAGTTGCGGTTTTGTACTAATTGCGTAAAGACCATACTTTAATCAAAGTACTGAAAGTTATGGTTGATTTTGAGGGACGACAGTTTGACCTACAAATCAAGGCCAATACTATTTTTCATGGTATTATAAATAACTTTTGGCATTTTCGTAGATACAACAATTTCAATTTAATTGTTTATTTGCCAAAATACTGGTTTCAGTCAGCTTGCTTTATTCAACAATCAAACAATAATTCACAATATGTTTACACAGTCACAAGCTAGGAACAAAATTGCAAAACTGTGAAATACGTTGAACAAAAGTGGTAACTCGCAAACGAGGCATATATTGTTAAAAAAGAAAAAAAACGTTTGCAAATCTGTGCATAAATGTTAACCTGAAATCGTCGACGATATTCAATGCAAACTTTTTCTTTGAGTCGTAACGGTAATATTTCAAAGAAAGTTAAAGTTAAACAAACACTATTTCTACGTATTTTCCTAACAGATTCGCTGAAAAGTAAGTGCATTAGATCTATTTCATGCAAATTATTTTTAACTACTAATACCAAATCCTAATTCCCGTTGAAGGATATTTCACTAGAAGCAGGCGTGTTGCCACTTCTCTGCACTGTAGAAAGTGTCTTTGCTTATTTGAATTCATTTCGCAGATTTCAGATAACGACTGAATTATTCTTGGCCTTACTGTTTGGCACAATTGTTCACCCAATGGTTTAAAAATCTCATCAAATTTGAACAGAAAAAAAACTAGTCGGTGTCTTTTCTCGGCAAACTGATCTGAAACAAGAAGCCGCGATATTTCATTCGCAAATTGTGTTGTTACTAATTCACAATTTTGTTACTTAAGTCCGTAGTGTGGAGCGAATTCTTGTGCTTCAGAAACCAAATATGGATTTTTATTGCAAAAAAACAACAATTTATTTTGTCTAACAAAATATCAAACAGTTTTGATTTCTGAAGAAAGGTATTGAATGATTTGTTTGAAAATTATCGAACAATATTGAATGGCGTATGAACGGTAGATATGAATGAAATTTGATGTATTTCGGCAAAGTCTGCTTGATCCCATACGGAAGGTTTTCACCTTCCAAAAACACTGTGTGCCCAGAAACATGTTTTATAAAAGTCATTCTGAATTCAGTGTTGACATCTATGTGCAGTGTTGACATCTAGGTGGGATAAATGATTTAAGTCAGAGCATTAATAATTTTGTAAAAGCTGATTACAGTAGATATGAAAATGGTATAGATTAATTGCTTCCCGTCATACCATACATCACAAATTGAAATGTTAATTGCAATATCGGTGAGAGTTCTAACTTTTACGTAAAGTGACGTTTCAGTATTCAATATCACCATTGTTTTAACGCACGCACTAAAGTCAACCTTTTATTATGCTAGAAACATAATAATTCTAATAACGGTAGCATGAGAAGCGGAGGGCTTTATGGATATACCACAACTTGAATAGCGTCAATGCTATGTAAGTATACATGTATGCATTTTTAGTCTAGCCGCAAACATTTATAGGGCCTAAATATTGTCATGGTTTGATTCATATTTAAACACAAATGCCTGATACGTCATGAATTTCTAGTAACCGACTACAAATTATACAAAGACTAATAGTCATAAATATTGATCTCTAGTTTTTCGTCAGTCGCACACTTATAATCAAGTCAGGTTTATAAGGTTAGTTTAACTGTTAAACATCTGTTTTTAACTTCGCTAGGATTATAGACAACAGATGGAAAGCGTAAGACAATGCAGTTTAGTTCACTGTTTTTTATGATTAATGAATTTTAGAACCACTAAATGATTGACAATGCTAACAATATAATTCTCATATGATCTTTTATTATATACAGTGCAACCTTTCTTTTTAATATTCTGCAAAATATGTACTGTATAATGCAATGACCCGTTTCAAAACAAAATGTGTTTCTGTTTCATTACTTTCATTATTTGGTTACCGCGCGTAAATTCATATTCTAATTTTGTACATGTATATAATATTCCGTCAGCAAATATTGAGGGAAAATACTTATATTTTCAGTAAATTTTAAATTGTGTTTATTTCATGTGCACATGAGTTTTTACTTGGTTAATCAAATATAAATTTCGTAGTGTACGGTTAATATCAATACTGTAAACTTTCTTCGCCTCCTGTAAAGAGAAACATGTTCGTATATGACTGATAGTTTAGCTTTGAACAGACCTCTTGAATAACTTGAATACTGTGCAATGTTTTATACCTTTGTCTTACACCATCAAATCACAAAAATAGCTCAACCAACCTTTACAATACAAAGTTGTCCTCTTCGTTAAAATACTGACTAATAGTAACGAAATTTTATTCTTACCATATCTCCAAAGAAAACGATGTTTTAGTTTTATTGTCAATTTGATATAATGGTTGTTTTATACAGAATAATCAATAGGACAATAACCCAGACGTTCACGTCTCATAAAAAATATTGCAATGATGAAAACGCTCAATTAAAATATAAACATTTGTTTTCAGTACTTAAAAGCTTCTATATTGAATATATCTCTTGTATAATAGACCACTTATATTCAAAAGCTGCTGTCATTTTTAGCTTCTGTAGCCTTTCCAAAGTAATCTTGATAAATACCAAAATACGCCTAATTATAGTAATGCCCTTATTTTCACGTCAGAAAGCGTTCAAAAATTGACGTTCATGTGCGACCATATAGTATATATTTCATATATCATTATTTAGTTATATTTCCACATTGCTAACTGTCATTTTTTAAGTAAATGACATGACATTTATCTTTTACTTGATTACACTATCCGGGTATTATTTCAATGAAGGTGAATAAGCAAAGGAGGCGGGATCAGTTGTGAAATCAAAGGCTAATCGATAGATATGATACATGTACTTGCTGCTTTTGAGTGATTCAAATAAATTTAAACCCGTATATGGCATGGTCCTTAACTAATTTTAAGGTATATATTTTCTGTTTAATTGCTAAAAAGATGAGAAAGGATGCCTTGCGTCTGTCTTTAAGGGCAGCATGCGAGTAACAGTCTTTCGACACTTGTCTTTTTTACTGTTCGTTTTCTTCTCAAAAACTGACAATGAACATAGAACAGTGTAATGTAAGTATTTCCTTTCTATTAGATACAGAAACTAATCGCAAATAACAGCCTCGTCAACGTTTTTGTAGTAGACCATATGAAGCAATAAATTTCCATGTAGTACTTAATGAGAAAGAAAGACAAGGAAATCAGCAAATTTTACAGTAGTCATAATTTAAAACTAAGATCATTGCTCATTATAACCATATTTGAATGCATTTTATGTTAAAAAACCACATTAAAATAGGTAAATGTCCGTACTGTTATTATGGTATATAAATGTCGCAAATTCGAAAGACGTAATCAGTCTGACATTACAAAGGAAGTGGGTTGGAATATACGAATCGTATAGCAAATGCTTACACTCAATTAGTTGTGTAAATGACAATCAGACGCCCCAGAAGACGTCTATATAGGCATAGTAACACGATTAAGAATTTTATCTTTATAAATTTCGGTCCAAATATTTGCTTCTCTTTCTATTACATTTGTCGATTTTTTTTTATTTGCTGACAAATTTGTTGTTTTCATAGATATTTTCATAATGTTCATTCACCATATCATTTTGAAATATCCAAAAGATTGGTGACTTCTTCATTAATATTTTTATCATTATCAATATCTTTCTATTCTGTTCCATTGATTCTATGGAAGAAGTAATATAACATTCATGTCAGATTCTAACACATTTCTATAATCCGTTTCATATGATTTAAGAAGACAAAAAATGCACCATCGTTCCTGACTTGCAACATTTTTTAACATGTCTATTTGAGCTTGCACCTAGTTCAATAAATTTCTAACAAAAACTTATCTGAAAAGTGTGACCTTTATAGGGATTTGCTCACGCTATTGTCGGATCGAGATCAGTTCGTAATTAATACCAAAATAGGATCATAAATTAAACATTCAATATGCATTATATAGTTAGATTATAATCAGATATCAACCTAAATCATGTGCATCAACCAAATAAGGATAGGCACAGCTAGATTTTAATGACATAGTAGCACTTTGAAAACGCTTTTGTTTGATGATTATTTCTTATTCCTTGGAGACCACGGAAAAGAAATTGCGGATGGAAATGTCTGCTAAGTAATATCAAAAAAATTATTAATTGTCACTTTGATACTCCACCTTTGGGAGAAGTGTCACATCACCTTAATGACGATTAAATTATGCGGAGTTCCAAGGATAGTTTCACTGTCATTGTCAATAAAAAAGACACAAAATATCCATTCTAACTATTGTAATTACTCCCAACGGACCCATCAAACAGTAAAACATGGAGATCATTTTACAAACGTATCACGAAATATAATTTATTTGTTTAGTCTTAGATTTGTTGTAAAAGTGCGAGCAGCGTAGACTTGACTGTTGTTTGGTCTAGCATATACATACCGGCACTATATTTCTAATGGCAAAGGAATTTAATCTTAGATTTTAAAAAATCTTCACTGTCAATCTATAGCAAATCGGGATAGATCGAAAACAATGTATGTAAGTTACAACGAAACGGCATAATGAATTCTTCAAACACTGTGTGTTATGCAGTTGCTAGATATTGATACTGTCCAAACTACAGTTATAATTAACCAACAAACACATCTAAGCACAAATAAATGAAAACTCCAGTTATGCGAAACTTGTTAAGACTTTCCTATCAAACACACCAAATTATTATTTTATTAAAGAGATCAGAACTTTTAGAACATTGAGTACGTTCTAGACTCTGACCTAAATTATAATAATCTTTCACTGGTTGCAGGTGCGGATTGGAACATCTGGCTCAAAGGTAACTGTTTTTGGTGGTAATGAGGCTCTGCCGAGTCAACGCCAAAACAGTTACCCGAGAGCCGGATATTCCCATTCGAACATGCAGTCAGAGATGGATTCTTTTTCTCCCATATAATATTATTTTGATAATAGCAGATATAAAATAAAAGTAATGACTTTCCTTTAAGCGTTATTTTCTTGTTGTGGTGTCTGAATTTATAAAAAGTAGTTCGTTCTGACGTCATTAAGAGCACGAGGGTCATCTTTCACCCCCTCTCCCCGTGCAAGCTGAGATTTTTTCAAGCACTGGTAAAAACTGCAGATATCCTGATCTGGTATGCAAGAATAGGAGATTCTAAACAACACCGAGGCCAAAAAAGTTGTTTGATACTTAAAAGGGGCAATCCCTACATCTAGCAGATTATATTCTCGAAAAACAGATTATGTGTCCGATGAACGTAATATGATAAATAAATACAATTTCAAAGAAGTACCTATGGCGAAAAATGCCTCATTCTACCACAATTAATCAATATAGAGGCTTTCTGTAATAAATCGCATCCACCCATTAATTGTACAACAACAACTCTACATAGATTATTGAATGGTTTACGGTACTGCAGTATATTCTAAAATGCTGATTTGATCGATAATGACTGAGAATGCATAGCTGAAACTTTTAGGTTAAGTTATAATACTTTCAAGGATTCTATAATTTACGTTTTGGAGTTTATTTAGTTTGACATCAGTTATAGGGTATGTCCCTTTAAATGTAGTACAAATCAGTTTCAGAATATTAGATGCGCACTGCTGCATACTGTCACATTGAGAGCGCACTGCTGCATACTGTCACATTGAGAGCGCACTGCTGCATACTGTCACATTGAGAGCATCAAAGTCGCCTGATTGTAAGCTATGCCAACTCCCGTAATAGTTGAATAAGTCTACGTGTAGTTAATGTTAAACGATTCAGAACATCGAAATTGTTAGGCCTCCTAATGAATGTCTCGGCTCCAATTAGCAAAGTAGATGTCAAGTGTATCACAAATTAACTAAACCTCTACTTTTATACAGCGAATATCGTTGTAATTGTTCAGAAGCAATACCGGGTAATTCAATCTCACAACAAAATGAAAAGCACATAATACCAGGTAACTTATGAGAACTTTATTTGTAAGCAGAAGAATACGTACATACTACGATGTTCAACTTTATTAATTTTACCACATACAATTCCACAAAACCAATATTACTAAGGAAGAAAATTGGTATAAAACGAAAACATATTTACTGACTATTGTTTGCGTCAACATGGTCGTTGCTTTGCGTATGTGAACGTATATGACGTCGCAAGAATGTTGCCAACCGAACGTGCATAAAACTCATCAAGTGAACTCATATTTTTTATATTAGCGCTTAGAAATATTTTAATTACGTCTCAAGTAGTTACTTGTAAATATGACGCTAAAGTGAGAATGTTGTAATATATAGGGGCAAGAAAACATTAAATGAATATTTGTATCTTACAAAAGTAAATCAAGTTGTTACGGTTTCAGAACATAATTGGTAAAGGAATATACAACAAGTTACCAAGCAACCATTACGTAGGTGAGACGTTTTATCAACATTATTGTTACAAAATGATGTTCTCATGATTGAACACACCGTATACCAGTATTTAAATAATATGATGTGTAGACATAAATAACTCATTCCTCCCACTGCAACCCTTATCTCATAATTATTTTGGCCTTGGGGCTGTACGCTCCAAAGGACAATGTTAACATGCTACATCTCAAAAACCGTAGATAGTTCAACTGTAAAATGTGCTGATAACAGTCGTAAAACTGCGCTATGGGAAAGTGGTGCAAGGTAGACCATTTCAAGCTGCTATTTGAATGTAGCATACGATAAGACCATGTTACGTTCTCCTTGAAAATATTATAGCTTAAAAGTATGAATACCATTCACGTGAGCGTTAACTAAAGCCAGAGTCATTACTGTTGCCCAATTGATGACCTATTCCCATTTGTTACTTTTTGTTTGGACTGCATCTGCACATAGTAATTTGGGACAATGATATAAAAAATAACCTCTATGTAAGAGTATACATGACCACATTATATTTTATTTTCTTGCTCTGAATTGCAGTCATAACTTTTGACTGGATAAGTTTCGTTACTTCAGCACAAACACACATCTGTATGATAACAAAGCACGTTTATGTTTACATAATTATTCTGATGCAATCATTTATCTAGCATTTTTCTTACTAGAGTCCTTTCTTCCATTTCACTAGCTGCTATCTAGCTTTTTAAAATTTTGCGGACCTCATTTCCATTAAGCAATCTGTAACACATGCCTTCAGGGAGCACATCGCTTCGATTCACTTCCGTATCCATACATTTTTAATCTATTGATAAAAGTTGCAAAATAAAATAAACCGCTCATAGCTAAATAACTGAGAAAATACTTGTTGTATCTTAAAATCCGTATCAGTTAACAGATTTCCATTTAAGCTTTCAACAAATAAAGATAAGTTGCATCATTAAAAATGACGCCCTTAGCTTAATAATTTTTAACAGAATGCTTTTAGTATATAACTTTGTGACCTATATAATGCAATGCGACTTCTAACAACAGTTGATATCTTGATAAATGTCGCGTCAGGAACAATACGGCATAGGCTTAATTATTAGTTGAAATTACATTTAACGAAGTTTCTTTTTAAAGTTCGAATTCAATAAAACGTCAGACTTCACCTATAGATAACCTTCACATTTAATAAACTGACCAGCTAGTAGGGGTTATCCTTTCCCAACCGACCTACTCAGGAGATTACTTTGAGAATACCGGTATATGCTTTTTGCGTGTTCCCATTTTTAGCGTTAATTTGTCTAATTGCGAACCCCGTGTGAACTATGTCTACTGACCTAAAATGGATTATGGTCATATAGCAACCACAAGCTACATTTTCTAGTTTATAGACTACATGTCAATATATATATTAGTATCTCTCCTCGATGATTTATTAATGATACTGTGTGATGAAATTTTGTAAACTTGACGTTTGGTATATATACACATTTACTCTTTGCTGACTGTCTTGAGGACTCACCAACAGAAACATTTTTCGATATTGACTCCGATTTTTGGAACACCTATTTTGCAAGATATGCACTAGTCTAGTGAAGAAAGCTTTAAACTTTGATTATTTAAATTAAGTTTAAATACTAGTACTGCTAGTCATTTTGGTCTCAAGTTGTTTAGGAGTCACACAAGTTTGAAGACTCTCAATTGGCCTCATCGGGGAAGCATTTGACAGATGAGCAACATTTAGATGGAAATTAAAATGATATTTAGGACAAAGAAAACATGTTTTCTCAACAGAAACGGTAAATATGCTTTAACAGTTTATTGCATTATTGTGCAATTAATGGAATGGGCATACTCCAGATTTGAAAAACATTAGCTTATTTGTTTTTCACAGATTAAGACCGTTAAAGACAGTATCTTAAAAGGTTTTTACATTATCTGACGGTGATAATTACTTTAGGGACGTATATAGCTATGGAGGCTTTCTTCCACATTACAATTATCGTTACATTAAATAGGAAAGTTCTTCTGTGCTTTAAATTTCATCCACATTTTTGTGAACTGAGGATTGGAAACCAAAAGATTTCTTTTAAGAATAGTTTCCTATTTTAAACATTTCAAAGCTATTTTTACTGCAAAAGTCTATTTGTATGTTTAAATAGGGAAATCCCAAGTACATAAAAGGTTTTACGAGCCCTCGAAACAGACGAGTTTAAATGACGTAAGTTCGGGCCATTTTATGACCGTTTAACCGGTAAGAGAACAGGATGAACATACTCTTGGTGTGGCCATACTGGATCCACTAATGTATAAAATTTAATGCATGTTACGACAATTATTAAAATATCATCGGTGCCTTGTGTATTGTTTTATCATTTATTTGTCGATGCATAATAATGATGATTTCCCAGTGGGTTTGAAGAAGTCCACACAAACTATCAACTACATGTATCTCTATGGAAATCACAAAAATGTTCATTTTTTTGACCAGAAATACATTTGACACATGATACTTACAATTAGTTGTCCTCAGTATACACGCAAGCTTATTCCATTTAAAAACGAAACAGAGTTGTATGATTGTATCAGTAGCTGGTGTATTCCTTTAGAAATTACACGCACGACAAATTCACCATAATAGTATGTTCTCAATACGTCTTTTTGTTATTGAAACCTCGGAATGTATTTCAAATTATCAAACATTTTACACTATGAAGGTTTAACATCTGAACTAGTTTGTTGTAAGTTGAGATTATTTTTAATATTTCAAAATCGTAGCATTACGTTTCGTTTGACACACTTTACAGTGTTACGTATTGTTTTGGACCCTCCAAAGCCACAAATAGCCTTTACAAAGTGTGTTATATGGATGCCTCTTAACATTCATGTTATGCCATTCTGTATGTTATCACGATACATTATCATAGTTTATGTATTTGGTCAACGACACAGTGCTCTGATTTCGGCATAGTATTGTGTAATTATCATAATCATAGTGGATTTCACATTTTCTTAATTGATATATCTTTTGTATGAGCTAATTTTGGTGATCTTTTGAGTGACTACACAGATTTCTCTTGTGATGCTACTGTGGTAGAACTTCAGGCGAATATCTAGCAGCGATCTAGCCTTTTTATCATTGTTGTCGATGATTATCCCTCTGGGGTAATATTTGCTAGACTTGACTTTGCAGCAAGTGAGTTATTTTGTAACTTTTTTGCATATAAGACAAGTAATGACAGCGAGGTCTGATACGAGTTGGAATGAAAAATGAGAACGCATCTCTATTTTTTTCTAATGTTTGCTAATGTAGCATTGGTGTGACAATTTGCATGGCGTTCCGATATTACTAAAGTTATCCCTTATTTAATTATTCGGAATGTAAAAGAACAAAATGTGAGCTCAGTAATGTCTGTGATGTAACCATTTTTTAATGTTTATCTTTAAAGGTTGCATTTTGTAAAGTTAAATCACGTGAGAAACTTAACTGCATACATAATGTACTACTGAATAACTGATACGCAACACGTAACCTTAACATATTCGAACTTTTGCTTGTGTCTTTTCACCTTTTTAACATTCATGAGCAATGATGACATTCAATTTTAGATGGTAATCATACATTTGCTGATTAATTTGTTATGTAGCAATTTACTTCAAGACATATTTGACATCTAAGGGCCTTTTTGTTTCATTGAGTAACATACGTATATCAATATACATTTCACATACCCGCACGCTTCAATTTAAGAATAACTCACTGTCAATATTATCTCTTTACTGAAAACGAGAAATACAGATTTAATTCAGTATATGACTTAAAAGGCTTCTCGTACGTTCTCCATTCAGTGAAAAAAAAACCTCAGACCACATTTTGTGCGTTTGCTAACTTTACTATATGGGAGTAACAGAAAGATTCAATTTACGCTATTGTTTACACAGTAAAAGTCGGCAAATACCATTTATCAGCGTAATTAAAGGCTTATAGACTCAAGGATTATCGTATTTGGACTTGCCGGGTTCGAAATAAACTCCGGAATAAACAATGACGTTTGTATGAGTATTTTGTTGTCAGAGTGGGTTAAATTTGTAAACAAAACGGTTGTCGGCCCCCTTTACCATATCATTTCATTAACACCCAAATTTTAACCGATCCCTTGAACAGGAAATGGTTGATAAAACTATATATTGTCTGTATTTTGTATTTAGCATATTTCGATTTGCATCGGACCGCAGGTGGCTGAATACATTACAGATTTCGTACAGATTTGGAAATACTTAAAAAGGTAGGCTAAATGCTTTACATGATACATGTTTCGTTATATTTATTACATATTTTCGTTTACACAATTTACTGGCTAACTCTTTAGCATTGATTTGAAATGAAAAGAAACTATTCAAATAACACGAAGCTGAAAATGGACTTATGTTCGTAAACCAATAAATAAAAGCCCTTGGCAAGAAAAACATATTTCGTGCACGAAATACGAATTTATTGTTGATCTATTACAGTTAGTTTGTCTATATTTCGAGATATCAGCTTGTTTTAGGCAAACTTTTTCACACTTCTATCAATCAGGTATTGTAATAGTTTAATGTGCACTCGGCTGAAGGTCAGTTTGATAAGGTAATATTTCTTTACATCAGGAATGTAATATTTTATTCCGTTATCTTTATCTACTCGGACTTTGGTCAAGCATATAGATTTATTATAAATTGACGCATGTATGACGACATACTGAGTTTTGGTAGGCCAATCCCTGAGTCTATGACGTATTATTAAACCTGTTAACAATTTGCGTATCTCATAAGTAACCGGAGCCGTCATCAAAATCTATATTTAGAATGTGATTGTGACCAAATTCTTCATTTACACTTTTAATTGAACTTCTATAGTTAGACTCGTTGCTTAATATAAGTGAATGTCGGTATGTGATCGTAACTAAGTTCTTTAATCAGTTTGCTTGTTTAATGACAGCATACTGATACAAGAATGAGGAATTGTACTTTGGTATTTTGTAAGCATGGTACTCCGTGTATTAATCACATCACTGCTTTGCAGTAGTATTTGATACTGGACAGTTTGTAAAAGGTCAAGTCACAGAGTTGTACCATCTTATTTAAATTATGTTGTCTGGGAAATATAGAAAGGTTCCCTTGAGGAAATAATAGATAAGTATTAAACATGATTTTTAACAACAGCACTAACAGGCGCTCTATTGCGTTCCCTTTGAAATGAAGATCGACGCCATACTGTTGACACAAACAGAGTGTGTGTTTTACATAATTCATTAATAGGACGATTTCTGGTACTTTTATATGTCCCATATGAAATTAAACTAGGATATATATGAAAATAATTATGTCTGTTTATAATTAAATGATTGTGGAACATTAATGAAAAATGCCAGAACACTCTACTTACGTCTAGTTTTTTTTTTTCATTTTTACAGTGTAGTGGGCGAAACCTCAAATATACGGTTTTCTTTATGACATTCATATTTTATTAAATACAATCCTCTTACTTTATTTCTATGCGTATTGCCAACGTTTATCATGGCACCATAAAGGCATAATAGACTTATCGTATAAATAGTGGTTAAAACTTAAAATGCTGAAAACACATGTCAATAGAAACTCAAATTAAATTGACTTATTTCTCTAATATTAAGATAGAAAGTTCAGAAACTTAACACAATATAGGGATTACTAGTTTTAATTTTGATCTAGGATAGCCAGTAAAAGATGATTTTTACTTCATTAAATTGAAGTAAAACTACTTATTTAAAACTGATTGATTGCAGTTATATTCTCCAGCCCGGAGAGATGGTTGTGGTCTCAGATTATTCCGTTGTTCGACATTCTTATCAGGGTTATTTCACAGGAACTACTGGCTTCAGTTCAGTGAAACTACAAAGACTGCCTCACTATCTAGAGGACATGTATTTATAGTTTAATGGGTTTTCACAGAGTTATTCCTCTTTGATGACTTTTTCATATACCCGGTATCTTCGTGTCCGCATTATCTCTCAGTAAAAATAGACTGGAATTCAACAAATCTTTATGGGAAGGAGATGCCCATATTGAAACCATGTTCTAGCTCGATGACATTTTTACTCTGAATTATGGCCCATGCATTATATGTGCATGTAGTTGATATATCACTGTTGTGCATTCTTATACGCGTTATTTCTAATGAAACCACTGACTTCAAAATGTGATCCTCTATCAAGAGAAGATTTACATTTACATATCACCAACATGTTCCAATTCAATGACAATTTTCCATATAATTGCATTTCGACGCTAGTTCTCAGCAACCACATACTCTTTGTTCAACAAATCTTTATAGAAAGTTTCACTTAAAAGAGGGAGCATGTTCTGATTCAATCATTTTTTCAATTATGGTATTTTCATATGGCTACCTTTTAAACAAGAAACTAGCCTCAGCGAGGGATTGGCCATTTCAACATAGCTCTTATACATTTGATAATAATTATTTTTAAGAGTATAAATCAGTGCCAAAGATCTTTTTTTATATCACTTTGAAGTGAAATTAGGGAAGTCTCAGATGTGGTTACCTTACTGATACAAATGTATGTTGACTGTCTGACACAAAGAAAAATATTACCTTCGAATTTTTGACGGACTTATCTTACTAATCTTAATCATAAAAGTATCACCAAGTCAGCTAGGAAAGAAGAAGTGCTCTGTAATTCGAAACAACAATAACCCTCTGGCGAAACGGAAACGGCAAAACTGTCAAATTGTGTTGGGCCTTTCCGGTGATATTGCTGAACAATCAACGTGCGCCGTTTTATCTGATATCAGACACATTTGACAATGAAACGACGAATTAAGGCGGCTAATTAAAGCAAAAATGCCATTTTGAGTCTTCAGATGGCAACCATATTTCATACCTTCAGTAGCCGAGTACTGACACACAATCTGCTTACATTTGCATTAGAAAACTATTGACAGTTCGTGCAGAGGGTTGCTGTTACGACTTACAGTTTTCTTTCTTTCGCTTGTTTGTTGGTGATTTCATAATACGATTTTTTAAAAGTCGTTTTATAACTTCCAGGGGTTATTAACTTTTCCAGGTGTACATATTGCTTTTAACATATTGACTGCATTTGATTCTGTACTATACTGACAAAAATGAATTTGCCAGGTAAAAAATGATACCGTCACCCGACAAAAATGGTTACAAATTTAATGGCACTAACCCGACGACTTCTTCCATGGGATGACGTAGAAACACCAAAGCTTTTGAATTTCCATTACTCTAACAGAACAGATTAGTTCGTGTCTATTGTTAGAGTCCTCAAAAGAAGTATATGACATTTAGCCATGATGCCTCAACGACAGAGTACTGAAATATCAAGTTGATACAACAAATTACAGGGAATTTTGATATGAGTAGGAGTTCTTGTCATTATTAACTTTATTGGCCGTCACGAGCTGACTGTGATGTTTACGTAATAAAGATTTATATGATTCTAAAACCACAAGGTTTGCATTTCAAAAGAGAAACGTTTCTATTTTTATTAGATATAATTTTTGAAATCTAATTATTCAGTACACATATAATGCTGAATTAATGGTTGGATGAAAAGGTAAATGATTGAACGCGTTTAACTTTAGGATATAGTCGCTTTACAAACTCAATTCAGCAATTATGATTAATGTTGGCTTACTGCCCTTTTAAACATAAGAGACAGTCAAGAAATACTTAAGTTTCACATTTTCCTATCAAAAGGTGACAAAACATTATCCTAAATACAATACCTGCTAAAAGTACTGCAGTTCTTAGTTCTTAAAAAATATTGGACGTCTGTTTTCCATTTTATTTAATGTTAGATGAAACAGAAAGCTATGAACAAATTTAAAAAAAACCGATTGTTTTCATGATTAATAAATGTAGGTCAGTATTTTGTTATAAAATGTTTATACTGTCCTCAAATTTTAAGCAAGGTTTATTGCCAAGGGTAAAAATCTATCTAATGTTATACATTATTCCCTGCATGAAGCAACCGTCTAAATAACCATCAAAATTTTACCATGTACATCTAAAGAAGAGACCTTGCAGCCTTGGTAATACCTTGGTAACAGCATAGATGCTTAGCTCATGTGAACTTTGTTGATTTGCATGATATTGGTGCATTATCACTTTAAATAATGGTGTTTAAAACATAACATCGTCTCAGGAAAGAGTAAACATACAATTACTCTCAACATGCAAACAAATGAAACGATGCATGTGACATGTAAACCAAGTCATATAATATAAGTTTCAAGAAGGGCTTCAATTGCGAACAATAGGTCTTTATTTGGCTGGTTAAAATGTGTTATGCATTAAGTAGGATAAGATATAAAATGTTCTATGAAAAGTTTAATTGAGATCACACCTTAGAAACCGACATTGTACTATAGTTTAGATGGCCATAGCAAATGCGGTTATCAAGGCAATTATTTCAAACACCTTCGCATGTGGTGCTTTTAGATATGTTGCTGTTATCATCCACGTAAATGATCCTTATCTACAAATTACAGTAGTTGCCATTTCAAAGTTGCGACAACAGAAAAGGTACTAAAATGTCAAAAGGGTTTTGCTTGATAAAATCTCTTAATGTTTAATGTTATTTCCCACCTACGAGGACAGTCCATTAGATACTCTGTTAGTTAAAATTTACAAAAAAGAAGTCTGACTGCCTTCCGTAAATATGTGTTGGTCGAACTCGTTGGTTACTGCAAAATCTCAATGCACAAAACTATGCAAAAGAATGAAATTGTTTTTGTAAGTAACCTAAACCTAATCTGAAACGAAACCTTTATCTAATCCCAAGCCTTACAAGGCCAGAAGAAGCTAATGAAAACTAACGATATATTTATTTGTTGGGCCTGTAACAGTAGCTAGTTTGTTGATGTAGTAATGCTTGTTTTCTTTGATGCTTAAAGTATCAAATGAATCTTTTCTATATAAATCGCAAAATTTTGTCTGATGAAAATAATAACTCCCTGAAAATAAAAATTCTAGTTTTTTTATGGCCATATACACTATTAGCTTTCAGTATATATACATGTTAAGCAATATACATGAAATCAAATGGGAGTTAGTTTTTAGTTTCTAATATCGAAAGATACAACTAAATTTTGCGATAATGTGTCTCTAATTCAATAAATTCCAAAAAAGTAAAGGAAGCTCTCAGATTGTGTTACAAGGATCATATAACGTTAAAAACCACAATGGTTAATAACCTGTCGCAAATAACATAGGTAAGATGATTCCCCCTTCAATATTTGAAAGTAAAAACAACCGCCAGTTATTTATTTTCCATGGCCTAGTTGGTTGTTATTAACTTCATATTTAGAATAAAACTCGAGTGTAATCTTGTATCAAACAGATGTGTCTTTGACTTTCAGAACGCTGCTGAATAAAACATACGAATATGTCATATGAAGTTAAATAACTCAGTCCAATGTTAAAGAGGTAGAAGGGTAATGTTGATTTTATAGCTGTTTATAGCCAGATTATTTATCAGAAGCCTAGCAGCTCTTGGAAAGGTATATCAAAACATGTCACCAAACTTACAGATACAAAAGAATAAATAAAGGCATTACGCAGAGAGCTTTAGAGGTTAATTGTCTGTTCATTTGATTTTTTTTCTCTTTAATTTCTTACAACGATTTAATCTACAGCCGAATTAAAGACAAGATTGAGAAATTTGATATTTCCGTTTTCCTTTAACATTTCTCCGTAGCGATGGTTTGCTGGTAGTTTATTGGAGACATTGGAATTACAAGGTTATTGCTACGGCGACTGTTAACTATATCGTCTATGATTGATAAAAAGTAATACAACTGGGAGTACGACTATGCTAAATGCAGAGTTCTTTCATATTACTCATTAACTGGAACAATTACGTTTTCACTATAAATTTATTTGTTTTAAGTTCTATGTATGTACATATTTATTTATTTTTCTTTCTATTTTCACCTATCTATTAACTTGCTTATTGATTTTTAAAGTTATTGATTTATTAACCTATTAATAAATTAATATGTTTATTTATTTATTTATTTATTTATTTATTTATTTATGTATTTATTTATTTATTTATTTATTTATAATCTTTGAGAGATGAAGCATGTTGATTCGGTCAGCTATTGAATACGATACTGGCAAAATCAATTTGCTTGTTACCTTATTTGTCAATAACTGAAAATGGTTTAAGCCACAGACAATGCTTAAACTGACTCTGAACTTTTAAGTAAATGAACACATGATAACTGTTTGACTGATTTTAATTGCAGAACTGATCGTAGTCTACAGAACATATAACGGAACAGACATTCCTAATGATCGTTGGCTGACCTCGAGGGACAAAGTAGCTGATAATCGACTACGTGGATATTCTCAAATGAAGTGGACTTTTAGGAAGTGTGCCTACGCTTGAAAATTGATATAAATATGAACGAAAAAAGGAGATAATGTACATATTGTCCGCGATAATTGCTATACCATAGACTAACAAACAAACAAACAAACATAAACTGACACACACATTTTGACAATAATTTGGAAATTTCTTTAAAATATCGATTGCTTTTAGATGACTTTACTTAATTAAAGTCCGAAAGAATAAAATAGTTTGAGTAGATCGATATGTATGATACTAGATCACGCTGATTTCTTCGTTGTGTATTAAAGAAATCGAAAGAATTTATATCGATTTGGAAAAAATTACATAAAAGTTAGTTCCAATTTAAAATATATTTGTATTTTGAGCAATATATTCAGTATCATAAAAACTGATAAAGGAAAAGTGATACTGAGCTTTTCACTGGATTAATTCAATAGAAGGAAAAGTAAACAACATCATCAACTGAATTCTTGGAAAGGAAAGCATATACTACAGTTAAGTGGACTATAAAATACTAATATCTGCAAAAACGAGGAAAATATTGACTCAAATACTAAGACGAAAAAAAACCAACATGAAATGAAGTAAGTGAAAACGTTGGAAGACAAGAGGAAGTTTATGATCCTGATATTTATTTAATAAAGTTTGAGATGGAAAAGCTACTAAGTACTGTCAATGACACCGTGCTGGTGGGTATAGTATGCGTAACTCGAGTATATCAGTTCAAAAGAACTATGAGTCAAGGTGTTCCTAAATATTTAAGTTGTTCAAACATTAAATGCAGAAAAGCACTGCGGAGTTTTTATCACACTATTTTATTGCTGACATTACTAACTTATCCGTGTTCCGCTCATACTTGGGAGGGACCTGGATGTCACCGAGTAGGTAAGCACATTTTTGATATCAATATTTTTTCAGGTAATGCTTCTGTAAATCAAAGTTCATACATAGATCTGCAAAACAACTACAGACACAGATAATTAAAAATCGCTCTATCTCAGATATTTAACTGCATACCGGTATTTCATTGTTGTAACAAAAATAACATTTTACAAGTTTCAGAACAAAATGTTGCTGAGGTTTACATACAGAAACCCAATATTGTAAAACGACGCTGCAATCCAGAAATTGATTCTTCTATAGTCTTTGAGATATTTCCTTCCTGCTCCCCAGTCTAATATTAAAGACATTTTTAGTAAATCGTGTTTGAATGAAACAGTATGACAAGGAAGAAATTAGACACATAAAATAATGTCATTGAACGATCGGTAAGA
Source organism: Saxidomus gigantea (assembly GCA_032359765.1). NCBI lineage: Eukaryota > Metazoa > Mollusca > Bivalvia > Venerida > Veneridae > Saxidomus > Saxidomus gigantea. Next base: position 6,745 of record JAUMHA010355457.1, on the reverse strand, counting down.
AAAATTCATGTATACGTATTACAGTCTCGACTCTCGAGTATATTTGATATTTTAGATATTACTTTTATATACATGACATACGACATCTTAAATCTATCTAAGGCCGCTCTAACGTGAATTTTCACTCCTTGACAATGCTTCTATATAATAAAATTAACATAACAAAAACTTCGACTACTTTTCAAGGCGGGCTTTCTTTTATCCATTCCTTTACACTGACAAAAAAACCCAACTCCGAACAAAATTGAATCACAAAGTTGTTGAATACCTGAAATTTCATAGTATACATGCAATTAATTTGTGCTGGAATATAATAACAAAGAAAGGAAGCACGAATTGCAGACTCAGTTTACTTGTTCAGACTTTTTACTGCCATTAAAAAAAATATATATTAATAGACTAAGACATCATTTCTTTTATCTTTTTTCTTTTTTTTTTTGGGGGGGGGGGGGAAGGGGGGGATGCTGCACATAACAATAATTTCGAATTCTAGTAAATGTACAATATACAGCAAGTAGTGTTCCTTTCAGTTACAGTGACACCAATAACCTCTCACTTTCAGACAAAATGTTTATCGACATAATACAGACGATGATATCTAAGTTGAGTATCTAATCTGTCCCCATCTTTACACGTTAATGAATATACTTCCTGTACAGACAAATATTTAAGCGACGATATAGTGTAAAAACAGTGTTTATTACTGTGTATCATCAAAGTGAAATCTTTGTAATTTGCATTGGTCGGCAATTCTCAGTCAGAATTGCTATTGGCTGACCTTTTTCAGATGAATGTGGCGGATAGATAAAAAAATCATATTCTTTTACATTGCAGGAAAGATATTTCTTATTGTACAATCACATTTTATAAAGCCGGAATTTGGTGTTGCATTTTATATTTATTTACAGATTTGTCATGAATTAATGAAAGCAAATATAATCGTGTCTGTGGTTTACTTTGATTATCATTCTATATGCTACAGTTATTAACAAAGGTAGTAACGATCGATTATAAATGGCAACTGCATTGATATTAAATTGTGAAACGAATTTAACTTCAGCCAATTTCATTAAAAAATAACTATATACTGATAATAAACGCATAAAATGTCAAGTGATAAATGTTGCAGTAAGTAAAAAGGGACCAAAGAAAGTTATGACGTATGTATATATAATTTACAAATGAATCAAACATACCTTGTTAAATTGTCACATACAAGCATGACTTGTTTAAATCATGTGTATTTGATATAAAAATATGACAGTCAGGAGTTTTTCCTTAATGGTAAAGGTGACTGACAAAGTTAGATGACCACTAACTTAGGTGCAACTTTACTTGCCGTTCAAACACTTAAATGAGCAGATGAATTGTCGGGTAAACGAGTTTTTTTCAAGTACCATTCTGGATTTTTGTATATGGGGTCTCGGTCCAGTTAAAAATTCCTCTCACCTACAATTAGTTAAATAACCGTTATCCTATTGAATTTCTAAAATGGGCTTGGTCATCATTTAATTTGGATTGTTCCAATAGGCCTCGAACACTATTTTTTCGCCATTAACCGGTAAATTACGATTGGTCTATATATACTAGTAAAATTCATTGAAAGCAATGTCGTTACGACCGAGGGCCGAGTACTAAGTTTATGTCGTTATTTCATCTTTGTTTATGGTCTACTGCTGAAGCCTTTGAAGATCGTAAATGTCTGTAAATCTAAAGGCTTCTTATCATTTACAGCAAAAGAGCACATTTCAAACAAAATAAAGGAAATCGTGGAGAACAGATCAGTAATGGGTATTGATCTCGAACTATGATGTATCTGTTTTAAGATATAAAAGGTAACATAATGTAGAATCGCATTCTGTCTGAAAATAATTATTATAACTTACCAATAATAATTAAAGATACTGCTTATGATTACAAAAAGAAGTACCCTTAGCTCAGTAAATGTCTTACAAAAGCTTACCAGTCTTAAATTGCTGAACAAGGCTTACAGGTAGTGTTAACGCCCTATACCAAAACATTTCATTGCATTATATTAGATTTTTCTGATTGAAGTAACTGTGACAGAACTTTGAAAAAATGATTTGTTACACTTTTATCGCAATTGTTGTATGGTTAGGTGGATATATCCTTCTATCAAATGATAGGGAAATAATTTTAAGACATATATTAGAAATCTGTCACACGGTTCCCTCTAGCTTGGAATTGTGTTTAAAATGCAACAAAACCCTTTAGTATAGGGGGTTCTCTAAGCTGCATTTGAGTACAGTAATGACATTTTATTATAGTTTTTATCTTTCTTATGATTATAAGCACCATCATTTGTTTTGTTCTGTTTGTTTAGAATTGCCCTAAGCTATGTCTTTTGTTACTTTGTATTACTAAAATAAATAATCGTTTACAAATGGATTACTTAAAATATAAGATTTAATGTTAATTATTGTTCAGTAACATGAAGTGTCTTTTCGATTTAACAGTGCTTTCATACTCGTATTTACTTTTCAAGAACAACACAGTCTACAACGCATCCGACAAAAACAGTCCATTAAATAGGATTGCAAGTATTCTTTTGGCAAATAATTGGGTTTTTTAAGTAGGCATATTCCAGTCTATTCACTAATCCGAAACTTTGTACAATCCATAGGATCTCGTGTCACGACACAAGCTTGTCATTAATCACATTCGGGCGTGTAGGCTGTTACATTAACAAAAAATCAAAATAATGCGAGAGACATGGTCAAGAAAATGAAATGTGTTATCTATTACCAAGAAGGGTGAATTTAGTAGAATCATGCATGTCCCAAATGGATTATTAATTTTTCTTCTTTGACATATCAACAACGACACTTCTGTTATAATAAAACGAAAACGAAGAAGCGTAAATAACTTGTTGATCTATCCAAAAAAAATACGGCAGTTTCATTCTGATTGATGCCTGACGTAGAAAATATTTAAATGGTCTTGAACAAATGTAAGATACCATCTTAACTGAAAAAGCAACTTACACGTATTAAGGACTAAAAATGGTTTTGTTTCTGCATCTTACTTTGTCTAATGAAAGGTTAGAAAAAACAATGTGCATAATCTTGCAGACTTAAATTATTTTGGACTAGATGCCTGTACAGATGGCTTCTACTTTTGTTTTGTAGTTGGTACAAGGTTTGCTTGCTGTTATGCTGAATGCCTCTAACCCACCAGTTGTAAGAATGATAAAAATAATGGTATAAGCATCTTGTATGGCAGTTGTTGAGACAATGGCCCATGTCTGTGATGGATAATCTTCTTGTAGCATGATTTATTTTGGACATTTTCACCTTCCACACCTGATTTGAAACAAGGTTCTGCTGTGCATATACTGAAGTTTCACAGGTCATACCTCCATGACTCTGGCAGTTCCGACCGGTCCAGAGGAGCAGTTGATGGTCAAGGATAGGTAGCATTTGCTTTGTCAGCTTCATGGTCCCTTTTTCAGGTAATTCTTTGTTTGGGCCCTAAGCTGTGTTGTAATGGAGTGGTCTGGCAAGAACTTGTACTTACTTGTTTGCATAGGCGCCTTCGTATCCCTTCTTTTACCGAGTAATGTTATGGCATTGACTTCCTGGATTGCCTAAATCAGAGTTGTACGGATTGCCCCTGTGATGATTTTTAAGCCTGGTTCTGGATCCCATCCTGCACTTGCTGATTTGACTTTGCGGCCATCACCAAATCCGTTGAGCCAAATTTAAGGTGGAGTCTTACTGCATTCAAATGTATTGTTTTCAGTATCCTCTCACTTGCTTCGTATCAAGTACCAGGTCGTCTACATAGAAGACAGATTTGACTCCTTTTGGAAGTTCAGAAATCAAGTCATTTATGAAAAAAGAGAGTGAGTGACAGTATACCTCAATGAGGGCAAACATGCCGTCGTAAGATTTTTCGACTTCGTATCCAATCAACACCTTCTGTTGAACTGACTCGATCCATATGTACATTGTGCCTTCAATCCCATTTCACAAGGAGACCTTAGGTCAGAACTTTGTTGAAAGGTCTGTGTGTAATTTTTTTCTTGGAATGCATCTCCTAGGCAAGGTATGTAAGTATGTTTTCTACTGACGAAAATGTCTGAAGCAAGTGTATTGGTTAGCCAGAATCTGGTTGGTCTACCAGTTCCAGTACCAGCTCATTAACAGGTCCACAATAATCTGCATTCTACTACACTGGTGATACTGATCAGCGATAGCCTTATTTCGAACACTTCCTAGGTATCATGGTCGCCTCTTTCCAAATTTATGGGAGTTTACCTTCTGTCCAGCTAAGGTTGGAGATTCATTGCGAAGTAGTTCAGGAGGATAAGCATCTCGTTCGTGAATCACTGGTTTGGAGCTTACTGAGGGATATCTGTATGTCTTTCAGGATGTGGCCTTTTTTATCTCATTTCCTTTTGTGCCTTTCTCTGGTGGTTTCTGTTAATAGGAATGTTATTCACATAAGTGTCGTCGAATCTGTTTTCTGCTTGTTTTCCTACTAGGAGCGTTTTATTCTCGACCAGAGTTGATGCGCCCCTGTTCTTTCTTTTACATCATTCAACTGTTTGGTGACATTCCAAAAATTTCAGCCAGCCCTTTACAGATTGAGCGATGCAGTAATCTCCGGAGATTTCGTTTGACCTGGAGTTTGATCAATAGATTTCCTCCCTCTCCTTTTCACTCTTAAAATCGAGTAGAGCGACCTCCAGTAACTTCGGGCGGACGTTGTCAAGAATCAGAGCTCGACGTTGCTTTTCCATGAAAGGACTTCAAAGATCAAGTGTCATCCCGATTGAGCAGACATTGTGAGAATGCAATAAACCATAGTTTGTTAAAGAGAGCCAAACCTGACTGGTACATCAGACTTCAGCTCCTTTTTTTATCAGGATTGTCCTACCTTAGTTTCTAATGTGAAAACCTTTTCTGGAAACATACGCTGTTCATGGGCCTGAGGAAATATGCATTCACCGATGGACCTTCAATACCACATGTCTAGAGTCAGACCTCCTCCGAGTCCCCTGCAGTACAGCCTGTGACAGCGTGGAACTCAGTTTCCATGTGTCACCACGCATAGGTATTGCAAATGCTTTATCCATGAAGAGGCTAGAGGCTTATGAACTCGGCTTCCTTTTTGCACAAGGCTATTTAGCGGAAGAGGCTGAAAGCAAGAGACGACACGCACACTACATTCAGCACACCACACTAGACGCATCACATGGACCTTATTGATATACTTTGAAGTGCGAGCAATTGCATTGATCCATTTTCTTATTACGACATTACATCAAAGTATGTAAAGCTGTCTGCGATATACTGGACTCAATAATTGTTTTTGTATGTATTTATCATGTCTCGATAACAAATTCATTTTTTCATTAACAACGCCGGTAAGGTATAGCGGATAGCTGAACGTAAATACAAATATCAAAGGTCTGCCGACATTTAGTTTCCTTTCTGTACAATTTTATATACCTTTAAGATATATCTTTAATCTGTATTCTCGATCAACTTTATCTATTACAATGAATGATAAATTTTGTTTGACAGAATACAAGACTACACTTGTTATAGAAAACCAGCTTGTTAGTGCCAATAATTTGATCAAGAAAATCCAATCTGTTATTTATCACTGGCATTACATCTACTAAAATCACGTTTGCCCCTGCGAGGTCATAAATTTCCGTTCATGACATATCATTAAGGGCCCTTTGTTGACTATATCACGTTAACAATAGTCCATCGGCAGCGTAAATTACTCGTTTATATACTGAAAAAATACGACAGCTAACATATAGTCTTGAATTTTTGCTTACACAAACAGTGACGTAGAAAATGTTGGTCTGCCTTCTTAAATAATTAAATATTTAACAGTTTCAAACAAAAAGTAAGCTGTGATATGAAAGCTTTGACTCAAAGGAAGACTTTAACGACAATACAATTTGACATGACTTACTTTGTTACGTAACCATGAAGGTTTCAGTCATTTTAATTCGCTTCAAACCTTTCCAACTTAAATCTAAATGTTCGAATTGGTAGTTTTAATATGTTTCGAAGTTGCGATAAAAAAGAAAGGATCCTTTTTGAACTTTAATGCTTATAAATTAATTGTTAATGATTAGATATGGTAATTACAGTCCAATAACTGGCTGGTATAAGCATACGTTTCAGTGGCCTTTGTCGAAAGACTATCTTTAGTATTCTAGGTACTTCGCAATACCATTTTATTCAAACACAAATACAACAATATTACTATTTTATTTTCATGACAATCTAAAATCGTGCTTCAAAAGTTTAGCATACGCAAAAACATAAATAAAAGTAAATAAAAAATTAATGTGAAGTTAAAACTGAATTTAAAGCCATCTTGTTAAGAATGAAGTACAGTTTTTACTGAATTGTGGTCTTTAATAACATTTATCAAAGCCCCTGCGAATTCGTAGCAGTGAACCAGTGAATGCAAGTATTATAATTCAGTTATTTTTCCATAATACGTTCCCTAGCTAAAGCGACAACCAGCATTTTGTTCCAGAAATCAATAGTTTACTAGTAGTGAATCATTTACATAAAAACATATTTAGCGTTTCGGATTTTAAGAATGCCTTGTATGGTAAATGACACAGATAAAAGAGGAACACTTTTGCAATATTGCACGAACATGATATATGAGGGGAGCGGTGGTGTAGAGGTTAAGGTGTCGGCCGCTCATCCCGGAGGTTGCGGGTTCGAACCCCACTGGGGTC